>JAPYYJ010004158.1:0-10728 GCA_028533885.1 Nasua narica
GTTCAAGACCCCTGCTACTATTGTATTATTATTAATGAGTTTCTTTATGTTTGTTATTAGTTGTTTTATGTATTTGGGGGCTCCCAAGTTGGGGGCATAAAATATTTACAATTGTTAGATTTTCTTGTTGGATAGTCCCCTTTATTAAGGTATAGTGCCCTTCTTCTCTTGTTTCATTCTTTGGTTTAAAATCTAATTTGTTTGATATATTTGGTTACTCTGGCTTTTTTTTTTTTTTTTTAAGATTTTATTTGCTTAGCTGACAGAGAGATTGTGAGAGCAGAAACACAAACAGGGAGGTAGATAGAGGAAGAACCACGCTTCCCACAAAGCAGGGAGCCTGATGCAGGGCTTGATCCCAGGACACTGGGATCATGACCTCAGCTGAGGGCAGTGGCTTAAAGACAGCCTCCCAGGTGCCCCACTCTGGCTTTCTTTGGACATCATTAGCATGACAAATGTTTCTCCATCATCTCCTTTAATCCGCAGGTGTCTTAAGGCCTAAAATGAGTCTCTTGTAGGCAGCATATAATTAGGTTTTGTTTTTGTTTTTGTTTTGTTTTTAATCCATTCAGATACCCTGTGTCCTTTGGCTGAAGCATTTAGTCCATTTATATTCAGAGTGCTTTCTTTTTTATTTTTAAAGATTTTATGTATTTATTTGACTGAGAGGGGAAAGGAGAGAGTGTGTGGGTGCACAAGCAAGGGGAGTGGAAGAAAAACAAGCTCCCTACTGAGGAAGTAGTCAGACTCAGGGCTTGATCCCAGGACCCTGTTATCATGACCTGAGCAAAAGGCAGATGCCCAACCAACTGAGAACTCCAGAGTGCTTATTGGTACATATATGTGTGTTTAGGGCCATTTTATTAGTTTTTTTGTTGGTGTTCCTGGAGATTTTCTCTGTTTCTTTCTAGTATTTGTTGCTTTTGGTCTTTCTTTCCAGTCAGAGTCCCCTTTAATATTTCTTGTAGGGCTGGTTTAGTGGTCATGAACTCCTTTAGATTTGCATGTCTGGGAAACTCTTTAGCTCTCCTTCTATTCTGAATGAGAACCTTGCTGGATAAAGTATTCTTGGCTGCATATTTTTTCCCATTCAGCACATTCAGTGTATCCTGCTGCTCCCTTCTGGCCTGTCAAGTTCTATGGAGAGATCTGCTAGCCATATTTGTCTTCCCTTGTAGGTTATGGTTTTCTTTTCCCTTGCTGTTTTCAGGACTCTTTCTTTATCTCTTTTGCAAATTTCACTGCAGTATATCTTCATGTTGGGCTCCTGGATTTGGAGGTCTGTCTCCTCCTCCAGATTAGGGAGGTTTTCAGCTATAATTTGCTCAAATAAACCTTCTCCCCATTTTCTCCTCTCTTCTTCTGGAACTCCTATGATATGAATGTTGTTAAACTTTACAGAGTCATTGAATTCCCTAAGTCTGTATTTGTGATCAGTATTTTTCTTTCCCTCTTCTTTTCAGCTTTATTATTTTTTGTAATTTTATTTTCTGTATCATTTGTTCATTCTTCTATCCTAGTGGTCATTACATCCAGTCCATTTTGCATCTTGGTTATAGCATTTTTTTTTTTAAGTTTTGGACTGACTAGTTTTTAAGTCTTTTATCTCTGCACTAAGGGGCTCTGGTATTTTCTATGCTTTTCCTAAGCCCAGCTAGTATCCTTCTGATTGTTGTTTTAAATTCTGGTTCAGGCATATTATGTCTGTTTTGATTAGATTCCCTGACTGTTTACCTCTTTTTGTTCTTTCTTTTGGAGTAAATTCCTCCATCTTGGCATTTTGTCTAGGTCTTTGTTTTCTTTGTTATGAAAGGCTGTTATATTTCATGCTCCTGAGAGTAATGACTCTACTAAGAGGTCCTATACTGTCGAGGGCCTGGCACTTCAGGAAGTGTGTCTGGTGTACTCTGTGTGTACTCTGCTGTTGTGTTTTGTCTGCTTTTCCACTCAGGTCAGTTGTCTGCAGAGTTCCTCTTTGCCTGCAGTGGTTAGTGTTTTAACTAGGTGTGTTTTGGTCTGCTTGTTAAAAGAGGCTAGATCCTACTTCTCCGAGTTGAAGCTCTTCTGCACTCTGGTCCCTAAACTTGATGCATGCAAGGAATTCTTGCTTGTCCTTTAGGGGAGAGGCTCACTACTGTTCTGACTCTAGGCACATTTGCCCTAGTTCAAAAGCACCTACTGAGTGCAGAGGGGTGAGGCTTGGTGTAAGTGGCTCAGCCCTCCACTGTGGGGCGCTTTGGTGCTCACTGAAGTCCCTCAAAGCTGATGGGCATGGAGGTGAGGTGGAATGGGGTGGTGGAAATGGCATTAGTGTGCTCTCTGGTCCCCAGAGAGTGGAGTATGTACCCGTTGCTGCTCAGGAAGAGAAGAGCAAACAGTTTCCTCTCATTTTTCCCAGGCGTCCCTCAGATCACTGCTTTCACCCTGTCTGTGTCTGAGCTGTCTGAGCTGTCTGCCCAACCAGTCATGCAGTGCTCTTGTGTTTTATCTCAGACACTCTGGCTTGGTTTCAAAACTCCAAATTTTAGGGACCCAGTGCTGTACGGACCCTCACTGATCCACTGGGGAAGGGTCTAGTCAAGCTGTGGCTGGTGCCAGTTTGTTCCAGAAGAGCAGTCACAAAAACGTGCAGGGGCTTGGATTTTATGGGAAAGTGCAGGAAAAAGCCAGTGTCCAGGTTACCTGCCCTCAGCAGGTGTCTCTATTTGAATGCTAATGAACAGCGCAGCTCAATGTTGTCCCTGGACAACAAAGAGCCTGTAGGCTCTTTTGTCCCTGGAGAGACAGTGCCATCTCTCCCAAATACATTCCAAGAAGGAAATCTGTATCTCCCAGTCCCACCCAGGGGTGATCCTCAGAGCACACTGTCCACTTCTGCTCCTGGGCCTCTGCCCTCCTCCTCCTCGGGAGCAACTCTATACCCACCAGGCTCTACGGGGAGTGTTACAGTCTTTTAAAAATTTAGTTTCTGAGCCCTGCTGCTTCTAAAAATTTGAAAAATAAGCCCCTCTCATTTTTCCATCAGTGGTTTTGGGAAGTGTTTTTCTTGTGCAATACCCTGTGCTCTGTTCACTCTCCCTTTCTCTCTAACCTCTCCCAGATCAGGGCTCCCTCTGCTCCATAGCACCTGTCATTCTTCTCTTCCCAAAATCACTTCTTTGCCAGTCTCCCAGTTTCCAGGATGTGGCCTCTTTTCTCCCTCTGGTTGTGTAGTTTGTTCTGTCAGTTCTCAGATTGATTTCCTGGGTCTTCAGAATGATTTGATATTTATCTATCTCTGCTGGGGGGAGAAGGCAAATATAGGGTCCTCCTACTTTGCCATTGTAACTTCTCTTTTGTCAAAAAGTGCAGTTTTGCCAGGTAAAGTATTGTTGTTTGGCAGTTTTTTTTTTTCTTTCAGTGCTTTGAATATATCTACCCACCCTCTTTTGACTTGCAAGGTTTCTGCTGAAAAGTCTACTGACAGTCTTAGGTGCTGTTCCTTGCATGTGACAAGTCATTTTTCTCTTGTTGCTGTGAAAATTCTTTGTTTTTGACTTCTGATAATTTAGTTATAATGTATCTCATGATGATTTCTCTGGGTTGAACATATTTGGGAAATTTTGGGCTTCACAGACGTGGATGTTGATTTTCCTGCGTAGATTTGAGATGTTTCAACCATTATTTCTTTAAGGCTTTGGCCTCTTTCCCTCTCTCTCTCTCTTCTCCTTCTGAAACTCCTATAATTTGTTGGTTCTTTTTGGTATTTGTTAAGTCCTGTAGGCTTTCTGCATTTTTTCATTCTTGTTTGTTCATTTAAATTTACAATTTCAAATAAATTGTCTTTGAGTTTGTTGATTCTTTTTTCTGCTTAATTCTGCCATTGAAGTTACAGAAATTTTCAGTTTTATTATTATATTCTTCAGCTCTAGCTTTTTTTAATTGTTTTTAATTTCTTTATTTTTATTTTTAAATTTTTTGTTTTGTTTTTATTTATTTTCTGAGCTTCTCATTTTGTTCATGCATTCTTTTCCTGACTTTCTTTAGTTATCTGTGTTCTCTTAGCTCACTGAGCTTTTTAAAAAGACAATTTTTGGAATTCTCTGTCGAGTTCATGGACTTCCTTTTCTTTGGCATTGGTTATGGAACTTTTTTTGTTTCCTTTGGTGGTGTCAGATTTGCCTAATTCTTTGTTAATCTATAGCCTTGCACTGATATCTGTGCAACGAAAGAAGGAACTTCTTCCGTTCTTTACAAAGTATTTTTGGCAGGTGAAGACCTACTCAGCAGGTCCCCGGGAAACAAGCCTGCCTCCAGGAGTGCAGTTTAGCAGGACCATGGGGCTGCTTCCAGGTCTACAGTCAGGTCAGTGGTTAGCTGTTTTATTACTGGGGGTGTCAGGAGGCATAGCTTATGTTGGTTACCCAGGTAGATAGGCTACTTCTGAGTCCATAGTTAGCAGGCCTGTTACTTGGGATACAGATTGGCATGTCTCCTCCCAGGTCGCTTGGATAGACAAGACTCTTGGGATCACAGTTGAGCAGTTGGAGCTAGTTAGGAGGTTGCTTCTAGGTCTGGAGTTCCATCTGCAGTCAGTGGGCTTGTTGGTAGGGTCACAGGCAGGTGTTAACCCTGCCAGGTCCACCAGTAGGCAGGGTTGGTAGCACAACAAGGGATGAGTGTGGCTAGAACATGTATATGGGTAATAGAGCTGCTCCTGGGTCTGTAGTCAGGTCCTGGGGCAGGGGTATGCCTTCTCAAAGAGTCCTTCCTCCGTCTTGGGCTCCACTGTGGTTTTGCAACTTTCTACCTGGATTTTGAAGTTCATACAATGGCACTTTTCATTGTGGATGGTTGCCAAATTTGTGTTTTTGCGGGAATGAGTATTGGAGACCTCCTATTCTTCCATCTTGCTAGTAACCATCAATTAGGTGCTGGCCTTCTTGAATACTATTAACTTCATACTTCTTTTCAAAAGAAAACAAAATTGGAAAATGCCATTTTTTCCCTATATGGAATAGTTTATCTTTAAACTAATGCTCAAAGCATTGCTTTAAATTGTTTATTCAACGTTTAAAAGAATAATTTTTTATAAGAATCATTCCATTGAAATTTTGACTTTATAGATGAGAACAATTGAAGAGTTGAAGTGATAGTATTTTGGATTGGAGTTGGGACCGTGTATTGTGTAGGCTTTGTGACATACACTTGGTAGACCTCAGTTTATAAAAGAATAGCAGTAAAGTGCTATATTCCTGCAACTATGCAATACTTCTGAAAAGTTCTTTTTTCTCCTGTTCACTTCCCTCAGATGCTGGAGTTGCTCTCATGCACTTCCGTCTCTGGGCTATGCAGAAAAAAAACAAAAAATGAAGCCTCTTAACTCCACATGTCTCTCTTGTCCTTCCCTGTATTATTTTTGTTGTTGTTGTTTTGTTCCAAATTTTGCATTTTAGTTTCAAAGACTTAGTTAAGCAGAAATGACCCATTTTCAGAGAGAAAGGTAAGAAAGTAAATAGACGAAGCTAAGATTTATCTTTAGGGAATAGCAAAAAGGGGACATAGTAAGAACATTCAAATACTATTTTCGTCCCCTTACACACAGTCATCTATGGGCTATTTGTGCATTTTTTCTGTAATTTCTCATATCATTTCTTTTTCATGTTGAAATTCTCTTTGAAGGCCACCTGCTCAGTTGAGCATCTTGGCTGGAAGTGATTGTACTTTTACTGCCTCATGTTTTTTGGGGGTAGTCTAACTTACTTGTAGTCTAACTTACTATGTACATTTCTGTCTTACTAAATATGGAAAGAATCATGCCATTTTTCTCAGTGACCTTCAAAGCTTGGCTTTGCAAAGTATAATCTCTAAGCCAGCAGCATACACATTACTGAGAGACTGTTAGAAATTCAGAATCATGGGGTCTGCTCCAGACCTATTCAGTGAGAATCAACATTTTAACAAGATCCCCTAATTTATTTGTATGATCATTAAAATTAAGCCTTTGTTATAATCAGCTGATTTGGTATTTTACATTATATTATCCAAGAACCGTCTTATAACATACCAACTAGCAATGCGCAGGGAGTTCTTATTTTTATTCATTTACTGGAAGCCCTTGCCAGCTATAACACTGTTATTCTGTTACACTTAAAATACTTTGGGTAATTTGGATACCATTACCTTCTTCATTACAGGTCTTAGTCCTCAAGGATTCAGCACAGGTGTCTTTTTCAGGTTCATTTCTTCTGTCAAGTACTTGTCTGTTGTTTTTTTAATTGAAAAAGGATTAAAAAGAAAATTATAGGGTTAATATGTTATAGACTTTAAAGGACTAAGTACTTTCAAACTTCTGAAGTTTTAAAATATTCAGTAAAAAATTTCCTTAGAAACTTTCAGCAATACAATCAATTAAAATATCATAATATTAAAAATTGTTTTTAAATTTTCCCATCATTAAATAATTTATAGGACATTTTTGAAGAACAATTAAATTCAAATTTAAGATACAAATGTTTTATATATATGATTTTCAAAAGAAGTAATGGGAACAAAATGTGACACTCTAAACTGCTGGGGTTTAGACGATTAGAATGTATGGTAAAAATTTCCTGGGGTGCCTGGGTGGCTCAGTGGGTTAAAGCCACTGCCTTGGGCTCAGGTCATGATCTCACGGTCTTGGGATCGAGCCCCGCATCGGGCTCTCTGCTCAGCAGGGAGCCTGCTTCCCCCCCTCTCTCTGTCTGCTTCTTTGCCTACTTGTGATCTCTCTCTCTCTCTCTCTGTCAAATGAATAAATAAAATCTTAAAAAAAATGTCCTATTAGTTTTATGGGGCGCCTGGTGGCTCAGTGGGTTAAAGCCTCTGCCTTTGGCTCAGGTCATGATCTCAGGGTCCTGGGATCGAGCCCCACATCGGGCTCTCTACTCAGTGGGGAGCCAGCTTCCCCCTCTCTCTGCCTGCCTCTCTGCCTACTTGTGATCTCTCTCTGTCAAATAAATAAAATCTTTAAAAAAATTAATTTTATTTTCCTAGCTTTAAAAGTAATCTATCATTGTTGAAAAATTTAAAAACCACAGGAAGAAAACATTAACATAATCCAAATATCCAGAATTCTCATTTGGATAATTAGCTCCTATACTTACTATTATGCATTTTTAAAAACAAAGCTGAGATAATATTGTCTTATAATGTTTTATTTTTTTCTTGTAATGTTTTTTATAGTTCTCATATTTTTTGTTAAATATTTTATTTAAATTATTATACATTAAAATGAACTTTCAAAGATGTAGATTCTAGGGTATCTGGCTAGCTCAGTTTGGAAGAGCATGAGACTCTTGATTTCAGGGTTGTGAGTTTGAGCCTCACTTTGGGTATAGAGATGACTTAAAAATAAAAATCTTAAAAAAAAAAGATGTAGATTCTATGAATTTAACAGATGTATAGATATAGGTTACTGCTGCGGTGCCTGGGTGGCTCAGTCAGTTAAGCAGCCTATTCTTGATTTCAGCTCTGGTCATGATCTCAGGGTTCTGGGATTGAGCCCTTGTTGGGCTCTGTGCTCAGCAGGGAGTGTGCTTGAGCATTCCCTCTCTTCCTCTGTCCCCCACCCCTAAAATAAATAAATAAATCTTAAAAAAAATTCTGCTGCTTCTACCAGCATACAGAATACAGAATAGTCTCAGCATACCAAAAAAAGCTCTCTCATACTCAACAGTCACAGTCTCCTATTAGTAACCCCTAAGAATCGCTAATTGCTCCTCCATAACTATAGTTTTGACTTCAAGAATGTCATGTAAATGTAATCATAGGTAAAAATTTGGGACTTGGTTCTGTCACTCAGTGTGATGTTCTTGATATTCATCCAAGATGTTACATTCAGTAGTTCACTTTTTATTGCTGAGGAGTATTTCACTGTATAGGTGTATCAGTTTGATTATCACCTTCTGAAGGATATTTGTTTTCCCAGGTTTTGGCGATTATGAATAAAATGACTAACCATTCATGTACAGGTTTTTCTGTGATAAAATGTTTTATTTGTCTAGTGTAAATATCCAAGAATATGATTGTTGGTTCTTATGGTAAGCATATGTTTAGCTTTATAGGAAGCTACGGAACTTTTTCCCAGGATGGCCGTACCATTTTGTATTCTTACTGGCTAGTTATGAGAGTTGTAGTTGCTGTGCATCATAACTAGTGGTTGGTATTATAAATATCTTTTTATTATAGACATTCTAATAGATATGCAGAGGTAGCTTATCGTGGTTTTAATTTTGCATTTCCCTCATGGCTAATGACATTGAATGTTTTCTCATGGGCTTATTTGTCATTCCAATATCTCCTTATTAAAGCATTCAAGTCAGATCTTTTATCCATTTTAATTGAGTTTTCTAACTGGAAATGTTTTCTTATTTTGAGTTTTGAGAGTTCTTTATATATTCTGGGTTTAAATCCTTCATTTGTTATGGGATTTGCAAATGTTTTCTCCTAGCAGGTAGCTTGTCTTTTCATGCTCTTAAGAGTACCTTTTTTTTTTTTTAAAGATTTTATTTATTTGATAGATAGCGAGAGAGGGAACACAAGCAGAGTGAGTGGGAGAGAGAGAAGCAGGCCTCCCACTAAGCAGGAAGCCCGATGCAGGGCTTGATCCCAGGACTTGAACATGACCTGAACCGAAGGCAGCCGCCTAATGCCTGACCCACCCAGGCGCCCTTATGCTCTTAAGAGTATCTTTTAAAGAGCAAATGTTGACGAAGCCTAGCTTATCAATTTTTTTTTTCTGGATTGTGCTTTTAGTTTCAGAGCTGAGAATTCTTAGACTAATCCAAAGTAATGAAGATTTACTCCTATTCTTTCTTTAAAAGTTTTATGGATTTAGATTATGTTTTTAGATATATGATCCATTTTGAGTTAATTTTTGAATAAGGTATGAGGTTTAGTTTGGGGTCATTGCTTTTACACATAAGATGCCCAGTTGTTCCAGTACCATTTGTTGAAGAGTACTCTATCTCCATTGAATTGCTTTTGTATTTTTGTCAAAAATCAATGAGGCATATATACCTAGATTTATTTCTGGATTGTCTATTCTTTTTCATTAATCTACATGTCCTTTTTCTTTTTTTCATTGTTCTTTTATTTATTTTAAACAATTATTGTATTTTTTTATTATTTTATTTATTTGATGGTGGGGGGGCGGCAAGCAGAGGGAGAGAGAAACAGGACCCTGCTGAGCAGAGAGCCTGATGTGGGGCTTGATCCCAGAACTCCGGGATCATGACCAGACCCAGAGGCAGATGCCTAACCATCTGAGCCACCCAGGTGCCCCACATGTCCTTTTTCTAATACTACAATTTCTTGATTAGTATAGATTTAGAGTAAGGAATGACAAACCATAGTCCATGGGACAAATAAGGTGATGCCCATTGTTGTAAATAAATTATATTGGAACACATCCATACCTATTTATTTGCATATTGCCAATGGCTGCTTTTTTGCTGTAACAGCGGACTTTAAGTAGCTGTGTCAAGGATTCTATGGTTTTTAAAAACTAAGACATTTACTAAATGATCCTTCACAGAAAATGTTTGCTAGCTCTTGGTTTAGAAAAAAATCTTAAGGATTATGCATGATTTTTCCAACATTATTTCCCTTCTTCAAAATTGTGTTATTCTAGTTTCTTGAGTTTCTTCTTCTTCTATGCAAGTTTTAGAATCAGCTGGTTTATATGTACACAAAATCTTTTTGAGATTCTGATTAGAATTGTGTTAAATATATAGATCAAGCAGAAGACAACTGACTTGTGTACCATGTTGAGTCTTTCAGTCCATAAATGTGTGTGCCCCCATTTATGTTGGGCTTCCTTAATTACTTTAAGCAGTATTCAAAACTCCCTGAAGACAAAGACCAGGAAGAGATGGCTTCACAAGTAAATTTTCCAAACATTTATTTATTTATTTTTTGGCAAACTTTTATTTAAATTCCAGCTAGTTAAAATACAGTGCAATAATTGTTTCAGGTGTAAAATGTAGTGATTCATTACTTACATGCAATACCCAGTTCTTATCACAACAAGTGTCCCTGTGATGCCCGCCCATCACCTATTTAACCCATCTGGCCACCTACCCACCCTCCAGTAGCCATCATTTTGTACTCTATAGTTAAGAATCTGTCTCTGGCTTGCTTTCTTTTTTTCTAATGTTCTTTGGTTTTGTTTTTAAAATTTCACATATGAGTGAAATTACATGGTATTTGTCGTTGACTATTTTGCTTAGCATAATACTTTCTAACTACATCCACATCATTGCAAATGGCAAGATTTCTTTGTTCCTTTTGATGGCTAAATAATATTCCATGGTATACAGATCCCACCCCTTCTTTATCCATTCATCAGTTGATGGACATTTGGGCTCTTTCCATAGTTTGGCTATTGTTGATAATGCTGCTACAAACATCAGGGTGCATGTGTCCCTTCAAATCTGTATTTTTCTATCATTTGGGTAAATACCTAGCAGTGCAATTGCTAGGTCATAGGGTAGTTCTATTTTTAACTTTTTAAGAAACCTCTATACTGTTTTCCAGGGTGCCTGCACCAGTTTGCATTCCCGCCAACAGTGTAAGAGGGTTCCCCTTTCTCTGCATTCTCACCAACACCTTTTGTTTCCTGTGTTCTTAATTTTAGCCATTCTGATTGGTGTGAGGTGATATTTAATTATAGTTTTGATTTGTATTTCCCTGATGATGAGTGAT
>JAPYYJ010004159.1:0-10727 GCA_028533885.1 Nasua narica
CTTGCCCCTCCTCAGAACTTTATTTGAATGGTTCACTCATATAATGAACAGAGAAAAATTATCCGATATTTGAAGAGATTCATTTTCATGAAGAATATAAACCTAGATAAACAAAATAGTGAAACTTTGAAGAAATGTACATAGAGCAAGAAGAAAAATTAATCTTAGAGAAATTAATTGTAGACAAATGAAAGAAGATATAAAGTGAAACAATAGGATATACAGAAGTATTAACTCATAAAATGAAAATATATTCTTATTAAAATATATTCTAGTTAAAAATGTGATGATCAATTTAAAAAATATCAATAGAAGAGCTAAATGAGAAAATAGTCAGGATGGTAGTATAAAAATACAAAAGAACAAAAATAAAAGATAAAAAATAGAAATTTAGTGTGGGAAATCCAACACTGAGTAATAGCAGTTCTATAATTGGAGAACAGAGGAAAAAGAGTAAAGGTACAATTAATGAAATAAATCAAGAACATTTCTTGGAGCTAAAAGTCTTGTGCGATCACGTGAAAGGGCTCCCTGAAGCCCTTCAGGTGAGTTGATGAAAATATAGTATTTGGTATGTCACAACACATAACAGATTCACAAGTTTCTCTAAAGTGAAAAAAATGTGTCTGAAACCAGAATGACTTTCAACTACTCCATAAGAAACAGAAAGACAATTGAGCAATTTTCAAAATAGAATATTAGAGCTACCCACAATTTCATTCACGGACAGGGCTAAATCAAAGATATTGTCTGTCTCAATAATTTGATCTCTCCAGTAAACTTTTTAAAAGAATATGTGCTCCTCTCAAAATAAATAGTAAACAATGAAGGAAGACGACGAGTCATGGGAGACCCAAGACACCAGGTAAAGGTGGAGATTGGAGTTTGCTGACACCAGTTTTGCAGCTGATATGGGGAACAACCAGTTCAGATTGGAGCACATCGACTCTCTCCAGATGTCTCAAAGTTTCTATACGAGATCCCTGCTGACTTATATCATATTTTTAGGCGTGTAGAAGTTGTTCAATATGTGTTTTCTAAATTTCTTGCAAGCAAGGCATGACTTTAGGAAAAATATAAGTTTGTCATAAACTAAGAGAATCTCATTTCTCTCTGTTCTAAAATAACAAAATAATACATTCTCTGCCATCATTTGTGCAGGTTGGTTTATTTTTCTTTTTGTTGTTTTACTTTTTTTAAGATTTTTAATTTATTCATTTGAGAAAGAGAGACAGAGAGCACAAGCCGGGGAGGGGCAAAAGAAGAGGGAAAAGCAGGCTCCCTGCTGAGAAGGAAGCCCAATGCAGGGCTCAGTCCCAGGACCCTGAGATCATGACCTGAGCTGAAGGCAGAGGCTTAACCCACTGAGCCACCTAGGTGTCCTTTTGTTATTTTACACTTTTGAATACTCTCTTTTGTAAAACTCAATTCTCCATTTTTGCATATTCTGATGATTTCCTATTGATACTAGTATTTATTCTCTCTCTGACTTAATCTTAATATCTTCTATTGATATTGCTACCATTCCTCTATACCCTAGTATCAGTAGAAACAGAGATGGACTTTGGCTTTTCCTAAATTCTGCTGTAGTTCTTTGCTATCAAGTCTACTGTTAGGGTCCATGATCAAAGGAACGAGACTGATACAAAGCGAAGGTCAAGCAGAGCTTTATTTCGCACCAAGCATGGAGAATCACACTGGCAGGTCAGGGTCGTCTCTATGCAGAGAGTGACCCTGCCTAGTCTTACCGGCCATCTTTTATAGGGCAAAACCACAAACCGACTGAGAGCTTATCCTTATTGGTCAGAAGCAGTGGGGTTGGGGTGGGGGGAGGTTATGTATGCGATCTTTACTGACTGGACGTCTCCACCTGACCTGACTTCAGGAGCAGTGGGGTTGAGGGAGGTGGCGTATGTGTCCTTTACTGATTGGACACTCCCACCTGGCCTGACTCGACCTTGTTCTTCTGGGGGACCGTCAGCAGCAGCCAACAGACCACATTCCATTGGTGTCCTGGGCTTATCTTTCTAAGTAAGTTCCTCCAGGCTGACTTTGTTCCCTTAGGGCAAGGTCAGCTTGTGTTCACAACAAAATGGCTGCTTAGACAAGACGGAATCACTTAGGCTAAGCAGGTCCTAACACTACCAAAGAGAAGAAAATAGAATGGCACCATTTACATGAAAGAAGGTAGAAAGATTTGTATTCTTTGTTTGAAGTAAATAAAACAACCAATTATATCTCATTGTGGGGACTCCAATGGACAGATATAAAGACGGCCAACTATGTGCTAGCCTGTATGGGGAGAGTAAATTAAGATTCTTTCTTTAAGGACAGAATGTACTGAGCAAGTTTAGAATTGTGAATTGTCCCCAGCACTGGGACTCATTAAACTGTTCTTGCTTCCCTTTGTCTCTACCAAACAATTCATGTACTCCTTCTGTGCTCCATGACAGTAAAACCTTTCTTTTGCAGGAGGACACGGAAGAAGGCATAGGGTATCTTTTATTTGCTTGAAAGCATAAGACTAACACAATGAAGATTTTGAGGGATTTCTCTGCTTAGTTTTATTTAAGAAATGATTTATTGATTTTTGTGTGAAATTAGTAGGTTGACTGATATACCACATTATCAAATTACATTATCTCTTGTTTTCACAAGCCCTGTAAGAAAATTAGGAATATGTATGCATAATATAAGTCTCTACCTAACAAGATAGATTGCTAGTTCAAAATTGACTCATGAAAAAAAAAATTTACTCATGAGATTTTGGAGTTAAAGCTTTCGTCCTGTGTGCTGGCACTCCATTTTCCAATCCAGATGAAATTAATCTCAGTAATTCATTTTCTTTACTGCAGTCTGTGAAAATAGACTGCTAGGTCATTTCCCATAAGCTGCTCCACAGAAGAGCTCCCGATGCCCCTGGAGCCCTCATTCTACTGGTTTGGTAGAAAAAGGGAAGAGAAATGAGACATTGCCGTGCTCTAACTTTTGGTATGAAGATGGTATGTCTTGCTTGGCTGTGATAATAAAATACTACTTGGAGAAGAGAGGAGAACTAAATGGTTTATTGGATTTTGTAGAAATTATGAGTTAATTTCATAGTTTTGGCTAAGAGGAAGTTATAAGGGCATTTCCTATCATGACAAGAAAAAACAGAACAGCAAGAACAAAAAGCCTCAAGTTTCGTTTATGTCATAGGCAGACAGAAATATATAATTTTAGTTGTTATATTTATGGGTATATATGTAGTTATAGTTACGAGCGTTATAGTTACACCAAAACACAGAGGTATGGTTGATTTCCCTCTTGGTTTCTGCTTCTGAACCTTCCAATTTATATGCTAATGATTTCTGGGAATTTGAAGCCCCCTGAGGCATCAAAATCCCTATTATTCTACATCCTCTCTGCACTGTCTCCCAGGCTTCTCTCCAGGGTAACTGTCCTTCCCATGTCATCTCCATAAAAACCTTTTAACAGGGCAGTTAAGGTCCTTCAGAGTTAAATAGAAAAGGACGAAGCTCGAAGCTCGGGAGGTATGTCCTTTATCTCCCTCTCCCAAGGATTGCTCTCGTGGTCTGTGACATTGGAGACAGCCACCTACAACCATCAGCTTTAAGCTAGATCTCCTCTGGGGACACGATCAAGAGGATAAATGGCAGGTAGAAATCACAAAAACAGAGTGATTTGCTGGAGTTAAATCATCCGTTTCTTTTACTTCTGTAATCAGACTTTAAGTACTTTGATTCTACCCTTGACAACATGACACAAAAAAGAGTGAGTAAGGATCTAGTCTGTATATTGTATCTCTTTTGACACCTTTTCACTTCTTAGATTGTCCATTAGCTTGCTAATTAACAATCTTCTTTGAAATCCTTCAAAGGGTGCAGACACACACACACACACACACACACACACACACACACACACACACACACATACACAAAATAGAGAAACATCAACTTGTTCTTAGAGAATTTAATTTAATAATGCAAGGACACATTGGGAATGAACACATCACACACATTGCCTAATTCAAAGTTAAATAGACAGGAATATCATATAAATGGTTTAATTATAATTTATTTCTATTGGAGTTATCTAATCAAATACCCAACATAAAATAAATATTGAACTACATTTCAACTACATTTAGGCATATGCAAACTGATACAAAATAGAAAAAGTAAAACATAACCATATCAATTACCCATAAAGAATTTTTTTTTAACTGTGTCATTTAATCAAAGAAAATGACCTGCGGAAAAAGTATAAATTAAACTCGAAATTAACTGATAGGTAAAGGACTGGAGAGAAGACAGAAAGGCATTTCCAGGTGACAGGAAATGTGAGGGAAAAACAACAAAACAACAGCAGCAACAAAGACTAAAACAAGCTGGAAGTGGGAAAGACAAAAATTGAGGTGGTAAAAATGAAAGTTCTAGTAATATGAATGTATAATCAAACATTGTATTGATATGATAGGTAACCAGGCACCAGGAGCCCGCATCTGTCACTGTCACCAAGCTAATTATATTCTACCAACATGGTGAAATATAGTATTTTTTTTGAAAGAGAGAAAGTAAGCAGCTATGCACTTGCACCAGTGGGGAAGGAGCAGAGGGAGAGAAGGAGAGAGCATCTCAAGCAGGCTCCATGCTCAGTGCAGAACCTGACACAGGTCTTGATCTCACGACCCTGAGATCATGACCAGACCTGAAATCAAGAGTTGGATGCTTAACTGACTGAACTACCCAAGCACCCCCAGAATACAGCATTTTAAAAATTATATGTATAAAGATAACTGTGATCCTCACAATGTAGTCCAAAGAATTAGATTTCTTGGCACAAAGTGACATATATATAATAATATAATATAATAGTATAATATAATATAATATAATATATAATATAGTATAATATAATATGATATAATATAATATGTAATAAGAAATAAACCAGAGGTGGGGCGCCTGGGTGGCTCAGCTGGTTGAGCAACTGCCTTCGGCTCAGGTCATGATCCCGGAGTCCCGGGATCGAGTCCCATATCGGGCTCCCAGCTCTGCGGGAAGTCTGCTTCTCCCTCTGACTTTCTCTCCTCTCATTCTCAGTCTCTCGCTCTCTAATAAATAAATAAAAATCTTAAAAAAAAAAGAAAAAGAAAAGAAATAAACCAGAGGTTCACAGAGGATGATTGAATCTTGAAAAACATATGTGACAGAATTGCCCAGTAGTAATGGACAAGATAAGGAATTATAAGCAGACATAACAGCATATATATCAAAGAGTTTGAACAATGTTTAGCTCCAGAGAGTAATAAATATAAAATATCCAGGATATTAGTAAGTAATTAAATTTAAAAGTAAACTAGTGCAAATTGTGGGGTTTCGAAAACCAAGCTATATCTGTGGAATGTTCAAAAGATAAGTCAAAAAAAAAAAAAATAAAATAAAAAAAGATAAGTCAAGGGACGCCTAGGTGGCTCAGTTGGTTAGGCAGCTGCCTTCGGCTCAGGTCATGATCCCAGCGTCCTGGGATCGAGTCCCACATCGGGCTCCTTGTTCAGCAGGGAGCCTGCTCCTCCCTCTGCCTCTGCCTGCCACTCTGCCTGCTTGTGCTCTCTCTCTCTCTCTGACAAATGGATAAATAAAATCTTTAAAAAAAAAGATAAGTCAAGAAAATATGCAAACATTTTTGGAAGAGAGAGGCAATACAGAAGAGTGACTAGACATCACTAAGAAGGTAAGGGCAATTTAAGAAGAGGAAGATCAGCAGAAGGGAAAGAGATGAGGGGAACAAAAGTAGACATAAAACCAAGGCGAGGGTCAAATGCACGAGTAGACAGAGTCAATAATTATACACACTATGATTAGGCAGGAAATTTGATGAGATTTCTCAAATTACTAAACCAAACTGTTACACTTCTATTATAGTTTTAGTCTTTAGAAACGAAAATATTGTGTTCTCAAGTCTTCATAAACATTGATGATATGGGGTTTAAAATCCTATTTTATATAAAAATACCAGATTCAGATTTTTTTGTTATTTTTAAGCTATATATTATTTTTTCAGTGTTTCAAGATTCATTGATTATGCACCACACCCAGTGCTCTATGCAATAGGTGCCCTCCTCAATACCCACCACCACGCTCACCCATCCCCCTCCCTCCCTCCCTTCCAAAACCCTCAGTTTGGTTTTCAGACAGCACAGTATCTCAAGCTTCATCTCCCACTCCGATTTACCCCAATTCACTTTTCCTTTCCTTCTCCTATTGTGCGCCACGTTATTCCTTATGCTCCACAAGGAAGTAAAGCAATACGATAATTGGATCTCTCTGCTTGACTTATTTCACTCCGCATAATCTCCTCCAATCCCGTCCATGTTGATACAAAAGTTGGACATTCATCCTTTCTGATGGAGGCGTAATATTCCACTATATATATGGACCATATCTTCTTCATCCATTCATCTGTTGAAGGGCATCTTGGCTCTACCCACAGTTTGGTGATTGTGGCCATTGCTGCTATGAACATTGGAGTACGTATGGTCCTTCTTTTCACTGCATCTGTATTTTTGGAATAAAACCCAGGAGTGCAAATGCAGGGTCATAGGGTAGCTTTATTTTTAATTTCCTAAGGAATATCCACAGTTTTCCAAAGTAGCTGCACCAACTTGCATTCCTACCAAGAGTGTATGAGGGTTCCCCTTTCTCCACATCCTCTACAACACTTGTTGTTTACTGTCCTGTTCATTTTGGCCATTCTACCTGGTGTAAGGTGGTATCTCAGTGTGGTTTTCATTTGAATCTCCCTGATGGCTAATGATGAGGAACATTTTCTCATGTGTCTGTTACCCATTTGTATGTCTTCTTCAGAGAAGTGCCAGTTCATGTCTTCTGCCCATTTCTTGATGTGATTATCTGTTTTTTGAGGGTTGAGTTTGAGGAGTTCTTTACAGATCTTAGATATCAGACCTTTGTCTGTAGTGTCATTTGTGAATATCTTCCCCTATTCCGTGGGTTGCCTCTTTGTTTTGTTGACTGTTTCCTTGGATTTGAAGAAGCTTTTTATGTTGATGAAGTCCCAAAAGTTCCCTTTTGTTTCCTTTGTCTTTGGAGAAGTGTCTTGAAAAATGTTGCTGTGACCAATGTCGAAAAGGTTACTGCCTATGTTCTCCTCTAGCATTTGGATAGATTCCTGCCTCACGTTGAGGTCTTTTATCCATTTTGAAATTATCTTCATGTATGGTGTAAGAGAATGGTCAAGTTTCATTCTTCTATATATAGCTGTTCAATTTTCCCAGCACCATTTATTGAAGAGCCTGTCTTTTTTCCACTGGATATTTTTTCATGTTTTGTCAAAGATTATTTGATCAGAGTTGTAGGTCCATCTCTGGGCTCTCTATTCTGTTCCACTGGTCTATGTGTCTGTCTTTGTACCAGTAGCATGCTGTCTCGGTGATCCAAGCTTTGTAGTAAAGCTTGAAATCAGGCAATTTGATGCCCCCAGCTTTGTTTTTCTTTTTCATTTCCTAAGCAATTCAGAGTCTTTTCTGGTTCCATACAAATTTTAGGATTGTTTGTTCCAGCTCTTTGAAAAAAACTGGTGGACTTTTGATCGGGATGGCATTGAAAGTATAGATTGCTATGGGCAATATAGACATTTTAACAACATTTATTCTTCTGATCCATGAGCATGGAATGCTTTTCCACCTTTTTGTGTCTTCTTCAGTTCCGTTCATGAGCATTCTGTAGTTCCTCAAGTACAGATCCTTTACCTCTTTGGTTAGGTTATTCCCAGGTATCTTATGGTTCTTGGTGCTACAGTAAATGGAATCGATTATCTAATTTCCCTTTCCATATTTTCACTGTTAGTGTACAGGAAAGCAACTGAAATCTGTGCATTGATTTTGTATCCTGCACCATTACTGAATTGCTGTGAGTTCTAGTAGTTTGGGGGTGGAGTCTTTTGGGTTTTCCATATAAAGTATCATGTCATCTGTGGAGAGAGTTTGCGTTCTCCTTTGCCATTTGAATACCTTTTATTTCTTTTTGTTGTCTGATTTCTGTCGCTAGGACCTCTAGTACTATGTTGACAAGAGTGGCAAGAGTGGGCATCCTTGACGTGTTCCTGATCTCAAAGGGAAGGCTGTCAGCTTTTCCCCATTGAGAATTATATTCGCTGTGAGCTTTTTTTAAAGATTTTATTAATTTATTAGACAGAGAGAGAGAGATCACAAGTAGGCAGAAGGCAGGCAGAGAGAGAGAGAAGCAGTCTCCCTGCTGAGCAGAGAGCCCGATGTGGTGCTTGATCTCAGGACTCTGAGAGCATGACCTGAGCCAAAGTCAGAGGCTTTAACCCACTGAGCCACCTAGGCACCCCCATTATGGGCTTTTCATAGATGGACTTTATGAAATTGATGAAGGTTCCCTCTATCCCTATACTTTTAAGAGTTTTAATCAGGAATGGATGTTGTATTTTGTCAGTGCTTTTTCTACAGCAATTGAGAGGACCATGTGGTTCTTCTCTCTTCTCTTATTGATTTTTCTATCACATTGATTGATTTGTGAATGTAGAACCTCACTTGCATCCCAGGGATAAATCCTACCTGGTCATGGTGGTTAATCTTTTTAATGTGCTGTTTGATCCTATTAGCTAGGATCTTGTTGAGAATCTTGGCATCCATATTCATCAGGGATATTGGTCTGAAATTCTCCTTTTTTTTCCCCCCCCAAAATTTTTATTTTATTTTTTCAGTGTTACAAGATTAATTGTTCATGCACCACACCCAGTGCTCCATACAATATGTGCCCTTCTCAATACCCACCACCAGGTTTGCCGAACCCCCCAACCCTGCCCTTCCAAAACCCTCAGTCTGTTGCTCAGAGTCTATAGTCTCTCATGGTTCATCTCCACCCTTCCCTTCCTTCTCACGATGCCCTCCATGTTTTTCCTTATGCTCCACACGTAAGTGAAACCATATGATAATTGACTCTCTGTGCTTGATTTATTTAACTCTGCATAATCTCTTCCAGTCCCGTCCATGTTGATACAAAAGTTGGATATTCATCCTTTCTGATGAAGGTATAATATTCCATTGTATAGATGTACCATATCTTCCTTATCCATTCATCTGTTGAAGGGCATCTTGGTTCTTTCCACTGTTTGGCAATTGTGGCCATTGCGGCTATGAACATCTCTCTGGTTGACTTATTTCACTCTGCGTTATGTGGAGTGAAATTCTCCTTTTTAATGGGGTCTTTGCCTGGTTTTGGGATTAGGGTAATGCTGGCTTCATAGAAAGAGTCTGGAAGTTTTCCTTTGTTTCTATTTTTTGAAACAGCTTCACGAGAATAGGTATTACTTCTTCTTTGAATGTTTGTCAAAATTCTCTAGGGAATCTGTCAGGTCCTGGGCTCTTGTTTTTGGTCAGATTTTTTAAATAACAATTCAAAAAAAAATTACTTTAACCTGTATGAGATTTAAAGATAGTGTTTTAGTTGACTGGAGTCTGATCTACTACCACTTTACAAATGGTTAAGTCTTAGTAAAAAGCTCTTTGTAACCAAATAAAACAAGCAATGGGAAATCAGAAAACAAACAATAAAAACCAAAGATTGCCCCAATGATGAGAAAATTGACTGTGATAAGAAAGAAAGAGGTGTAAAAGAGCTATTTCCCCACTTTGGGGAAATGGAAGGACTTATCCTTTCATTTCACCCAGATATACAAAACAATTAAAAATAAGGAAGAAACAAATAAAAGGCATATTTAAATAATTATTTCACTTAATCTGTCATGAGTTTGTATAACATTTTATCTAACTTTCCCGAATTTTATTTTATTTCATTTTTTAAAGATTTATTTATTTGTTTTAGAGAGAGATAGCACATGAGAGGGGGGAGGGCCAGAGAGAGAGATAAAATCCTCCAGTTGACTCCATGCTGACTGGAGAGCCCTATGTGGTGCTGATTCCCATGACCCTGAGATCGTGACCTGTGCTAAAACCAAGAGCCATTTGCTTAACTAACTGAGCTACACAGCTACTCCTACCTTTTCCCAAATTTTAAAAAACAGGTTTAAAAGAAATCCTCTAGAGTCATTGGGAATTTAATAAACTATTGCAAAAATTAATATGTGAATCATTATGGTTCTACTGAATACAGGGCAAATATCAGGGATTGGAGTTGTTGAATGAATGTTGATTATAATCATTTACATCTTCAAAAGCTGCATTTAGCCATGACCACAATTGCCAAACTGTGGAAAGAACCCAAATGCCCTTCAGGGGCCCCTGGGTGGCGCAGTTGGTTGAGCGACTGCCTTCAGTTCGGGTCATGATCCCGGAGTCCCGGGATCGAGTCCCACATCGGGCTCCCAGCTCCATGGGGAGTCTGCTTCTCTCTCTGACCTTCTCCCTTCTCATGCTCTCTCTCACTCTCTCTCTTTCCTAATAAATAAATAAATAAAATCTTAAAAAAAAAAAAAAAAAAGAACCCAAATGCCCTTCAACAGATTAATGGGTAAAGAAGATATGGTACATATATACAATGGAATATTATGCCTCCATCAGAAAGGATGAATACCCAACTTTTTTATCAACATGGATGGGACTAGAAGAGATTATGTGGAGTGAAATAAGTCAAGCAAAGAGAGTCAGTTATCATATGGTTTCACTTACATGTGGAGCATAAGGAAAAACATGGAGGGCATTGTGAGAAGGAAAGGAA
>JAPYYJ010004160.1:0-10727 GCA_028533885.1 Nasua narica
TGGAAAGATCTTGGGTTTTTGTCCTTTCTGACACCCTGTGTCTTTTAATTAGAGCATTTAGGCCATTTACATTCAGAGTATTACTGATAGATATAAATTTAGTGACATTTTATTACATATGGTCATTGTTCGTGGAGATTTTCTTAAGTCTTTTGGTCTCTTTCCCATTCAAAGAGTCCCCTTTACTACTTCTTGCAGGGCTGGCTTAGTGGTCATAAACTTCTTTAGTTTTTGTTTGAGAAACTCTTTATCTCTCTTTCTATTTTATATGACAGCCTTGCTGAAAAAGTACTCGTGGCTGGAGATTTTCCCATTCAGCACATTGAATATATCATTCCATTCCCTTCTGGCCTGCCACATTTATGTGGAGATGTTTGCTTCTTTTTTTTAATTTTTTTTCAGTGTTCCAAGATTCATTGTTCAGGCACCACACCCAGTGCTCCATGCAGTTCATGCCCTTCTCAATACCCACCACCACCAGGCTTCTTTAAATATATATATATATTATGTTATGTTAGCCACCATACAGTACATCATTAGTTTTTGATGTAGTGTTCCATGATTCATTATTTGCATATCACCATTTGATCCTCTTAATTGATGCAGAAAAGGAAATTGACAAGATACAGCATCCTCTCCTGATTAAAATTCTTCTGAGTGTAGGGATAGAGGGAAAATTCCTCAATTTCATAAATTTCCATATTCATATTTCAATATGAAATTTCTATATTCACATTTCAATATGAATATTTCAATATTCATATATTTCTATATTTCCTAAATTTCTATAAATTTCATAAATTTTCTATTAAAAGCCCACAGCAAATATCATTATCAATGAGAAAAAGCTGAGAGCTTTTCCATTAAGATCAAGAACACTACAAGGATGCCTACTCTTGCCACTATTGTTCAACACAGTACTAGAAGTCCTAGCATCAGCAATCAAACAACATAAATAAATAAAACATATTCAAATTGGCAAAGAAGAAGTCAAACTCTCTCTCTTCACAGATGACATGATATTATGTGGAAAACCCAAAAGGTCCCACTCCCAAATTATTAGAACTCATACAGCAATTCAGCAATATAGCAGGATACAAAATCAATGCAGAGATCAGTTGCTTTTCTATACACTGATGATGTAACTGTAGAAAGAGAAAGTAGGGAATCAATTCCGTCTACAATAGCACCAAAACCCGTAAAATATCTAGGAAAAACTTAACTAAAGATGTAAACGATCTATACTCTAGAAACTACAGAGCACTTATGAGAGAAATTGAAGACACAAAAAGATGGAAAGACATTCCATGCTCATGGATTGGAAGAATAAACATTGTTAAAATGTCTATGCTGCCCAGAGCAATCTACACTTTCAACATCATCCCTTTCAAAATAACACTGGAGAGATTTGCTTCTAACCATATTTGTCTTTCCTTATAAGTTAGAGATTTCCTTTCCTTTGATGCTTTTAAGATTTTTTCCTTATCTCTGTATTTTTTCCCAAATATGTTTATTTTATTTTTTCAGTGTTACAAGATTGATTGTTCATGCACCGCACCCAGTGCTCCATGAAATACGTGCCCTACTGAATACCTTCCACCAGGCTGGCCCAACCCCCCACCCCTGCCCCTCCAAACCCCTCAGTTTGTTGCTCAGAGTCCACAGTCTCTCATGGTTCATCGCCCCCTCTGATTTCCCCCCATTCACCCTTCCCTTCCTCCTCACAATGCCCTCCATGTTTTTCCTTATGCTCCACACGTGAGATCATAAGATAATTGACTCTCTCCGCTTGACTTATTTCCCTCCTCATAATCTCTTATCTCTGTATTTTGCAAATTTTACTATATGTCTGAGTGTTGGCCTGCTTTTGCTGATTCTGAGGTGGTTCTCTGTGCCTCCTGAATTTGGATGTCTTTTTTCCTTCCCCAAATATATTTTGCTCAAATATACCTTCTGCATTCTTTCCCCTCTCTTCTACTTCTGGAATCCCTATGATATGAATGTTATTATGCTTCATTGGGTCACTGAGTTCCCTTAGTCTACATTCATGATCCAATATTTTTCTTCCCCTCTTCTTTTTGGTTTCATTATTTTCCATAATTTTATCTTCTTTTTTTTTAATTTTATTTTATGTTTTCAGTGTTCCAAGATTCATTGATTATGCACCACACCCAGTGCTCCATGCAACATGTGCCCTCCTTAGTAATCACCACCAGGCTCATCAAACCCCCCACCCTCTTCCCCTCCAAAACCCTCAGTTTGTTTCTCAGAGCATACCACTTATTCATTCCTCCTCTACTTCTTGCATCCTTGTGGTCATTATATCCAGTCAGTTTTGCATCTCAGTTATAGAATTTTTTAGTCTGGCCTAATTCATTTTAGTCCTATTATCTGTGCTGTAAGGGACTTCTTGGTGTTCTATGTTTTTCTCAAGCCCAGCTAGTATCCTTATGATTGTTGTTTTAAATTCTGGATCAGGAATACTAATTATATCTCTTTCAATAAAATCCCTGGCCATGACCCTTCCATGTTCTTCCTTTCGGGATGAATTTCTCCATTTTTGCTTTTTATCTGCCTCTGTCTTTTTTTTTAATGTTAAAATAAGTTCTTTTTTATTATTTTTTATTATGTTATGTTAGTCACCATACAGTATGTCATTAGTTTTTGATGCAGTGTTCCATGATTCATTGTTTATGTATAACACCCAGTGTTCCATGCAATACATGCCCTCCGTAATACCCATCCTCAAGCCAACCCATCCCCCAACACCCTCCCAAAAAAACCTCGGTTTGTTTCTCAGAGTCCATAGTCTGTCCTCATTCATCTTCCCCTCTGATTTCCTCCCCTTTGTTTTTCCCTTCCTTTTTGTGTTAGAAAAACCTACTTTGTTTCATAGTCCTGAAAGTAGTGGCTTTATTTAGAAGAGGTCATACACTGGGTGCCTGGGTAGCTCAATCTGCCTTCAGCTCAGGTCGTGATCCCCAGATCTTGGGATCGAGCCCTGCATCTGCTTTTGGCTCAGGTCATGATCCCACAGTGCTGGGATCAAGTCATACATTGGGGTCCCTGCTCCTCCCTGCTCATGCTCTCTCTCTCTCTCTCTCTCTCTCTCTCTCTCTCTCTGTCTCCTTCTCTCTATCTCTCATGCATGCATGTGCATGCAAAAATAAATTTGGAACTCTGAAAAAATAAAAAAAAATTTAAAATAAATAAATACAAAATGTTTAAAAAGTCATATACTGTCCAGAGCCTGGAACTTCAAGAAGTGTCTCTGATGTGTGTTACATTGACTCTGCTGCTGAGTTTTGGCTGCTCTTCCCTCAGATCAGTCTTCTGCAGAGTTTCTCCTTGTGTGCAGTAAGGAGTGTTTGTACCTTGTCCAGAATGTGGAGAGTTTTTACTAGGTGTGCTCTGATCTGCTCTCTTTTTTTTTTTTAATTGTGTTATGTTAGGCCAGATCCTATTTCCACTAGAACTGAAGATTTGTAGCACTCTATGGTCGGTAGACTTGGTGCATGTTGGGGGTTTATTGACATTATAATTACCTTTAATCAACGTGACCCACTAGCCAACTGAGCCAGAACAAAGGCCTTCTTCCAAGCAGATAAATCACGGGTTACCTTATACAGTATTTGATGCCCAGAGAAGCTGATTAAACCAGAGCACAGTATCTTACATATAATTTTGACTCTCAAAACAAACTGGTAAAAGCAACATTCACGTTGATGATATAATCCACAAAATGGACACAGAAAATATCAATATTTCAAGCAAATGCAAAAAAAATTAAAAAGATAGATGGGTTTTTTTAGTTTGAAAAATAGCAATTTCTGCCTCTTTTTTTATTTAAATTCAATTAGCCAAGGTATAGTACATCATTAGTTTTTGATATAATGTTCAATGATTCATTAGTTGAATATAATACCCAGTGCTCATCATATCACATGCCCTCTTTGCCTTTTACTGAATGGATCTTTTGTTTCAGGCATTTGAATTAATTATTTTAAATTTTACAATTACTCTCTGAAGGAAATTCCCTATATTTGCAGAAATATTAAGTCACATAACTAGTGAGTGGTAGAGGCAAGATTCCAACCCAGATTTGTCAAATTCCAAGGTTTATGGTCTTAATCACTAGGTTAAACAAGTTTGCTAATAGATTTTGTTATAGTCTTTAAGGAGAACACAAAAAACATTTCTTCAAGAGTTCTACCCTGTGTTTGCCCTGAATTATTCTGCATGGACCAGATAAAAAATGTGTGTGACAAAGGCCCTGCCAGAGGTCTAGGCTAATAGCCTCTCCTCTTGTGGCAAATGCCCCAAGCCCCACTTTCCATGAGTCCATCTGCCTCTCAAGCCATAACCATCTCAAAAATGAGAATGTCATCTTTGAATATCTTAAAAAGCTAGGTGTCTCCCCAGATCTGCCACTTGTGGCATCCCTGCTTAAAGAGTAGTAGCCCAACGCTGCCTCAGATCATAGTTCATGGCAATGCCAAGCTGAGAGCCCTCTTCTTGTCTCCATCTTCGCAGCCAGCTTCCTCACTCCAATATCTGGGACCTCTGCCACACTCAGGCACCCCCAGTATTTCTGTGACCCCTGAGGATCCTGAGACCACACTGACCCAGTGAGAATTCCACCCTTCACTTAGCCACTGGAGTGACTGTTATAGAACGTGGACTGGATCGTGGCCAAAAAAAACAAGCAGCACTCTGAGACCTTGGAGGACCAGAGGCTTATTTTACACTGGCAGGCTCAGAGGAGAGTAAACTCTCAAGATCTGAGCCCTGAGCACAAACAAAGGGGATAGTTTATATACCTTTACTTCTGTATCTGTGCTCTTGTGGCTGTGGCTGGTGGGGCTAGGAACTCTGGAATGGCCCTGGGGCTGGGACTGGGATTCCCCTGCTGGATTGGTCAGCCACCTCAGAACACAGATTTTCCTTATCACAATGTCCCTCCATGGAGCAGACTTCTAAAAGTTCTGATTTTGTGCTCCATTGCTCTCTCACTTGCCAGGAGTCAGCCCCTCCCTCCATGGTCTATCTTCTCATATATTGCCTCGGATTCACTTCTCTGCACATCCTGCCTTCCAGAAAGTGGTCCCTTTTCTGTTCATAGAATTGCTGCTATTCTTCTCTTCAATCTCCTGCTGAATTTGTAGGGGTTCAGAATGATTTGATAACTATCTAGCTGAATTCCTGGGACCAGATGAAATTTAGGCATCCTACTCCTCTGCCATCTTGCCCCTCCCTTCTTTAAGATAAAATGTATTCTGCTGTTGAGTGTTCTATAAATGTCACTTAGGTCAAGTTGGTTGATAGTGTTCTTCAAGACTTCTATAAACTTAATGATTTTGTGTCTACTTATTTTACCCATTATTGAGGGAGTTTTGAAACCTGTAACTATAAATGACTATTTTTTTCTTCCAGTTCTATTCGGTTTTGGTTCATATTACACTTAGAATGATAACGTCCTGTTGACTAATTGAGCCCACCTAAGTTTCCTTTCATGTTGCAGCCTGGAAACTCTCTCTAGGCTTCAAACTGGGGATCACTTCATTTATTTCCCTTATGCTCCATTCTGCCCAACTCATGAAAATATTTATTTCATTTTTTAACTAGATTTTAGCTGACAAAAGTGGGAAGGTAAAATCCAATCCATATTACTCCATCTTGGCCAGAAGTGAAAATCCCAAAGGCAATCACTGATAATAGATTTAAAGGAGACAAAGGAGCAATAGCTGTGAAAGAACACTCCAGAGAGAGGAAACTCAGATAAGAGACTAGTGTGGTTGCAGCAAAGAGAATAAGAGTAGTAGCAGGGTGAGGTCAGTGACCAGAGACCTCTCAGGCCTCTGATTTACTCTGAGCAAGACAGGAGACACTCTAGGGTGTTAAGCAGAGGAAAGACATGGTCAGCCTTCTGTTTTGAAATGTTCACATTGTCCACTGTTAAGGGAGCAGAATATCAGTTAGGACACTAAAAGTACCCACAAGAAATGGTGGCAGTTAATCCTTGGTAATAGCAGTGGTGATGGTGAGAATTGTGCAGATTCTGGTTACAATCTGAAGGTAGAATCAGTAGGATTTGTTGACAGTGTGCCTTTGAGGTACGTAGGAAAGAAAGAAAAAAAGAAGTCAGGAATGACCTAGAGTTCTTTGCATTTTACTGTATCATATTTATCTTCTATATTTTCACAGAAAGTTTTGGGAATGGCTCTCCTATCATTGTGACTGTGTCTAGAGGATGGACACTGGTGTATATTTGGTACTTTCTCTCCTATATTTTTTCTAATGATCCAGCAAATATCTGCTCCTGTGAATATTTCTTGGCTTTAAGAATAAAGCCTATGGGATTAACTATTGTTTCAAATTGGCTAAGGGTTGAAGTATAGTCCTCTGCCATGAACAAGACATAGATGTGGTTTAGGACAGCCGATTTCTGTATTTCTTAGGGCAAGGGTGTAGAATTTATATTTAAATTAATATACAAAGGACCTTCCCTTCACTACCATTCCCAAATAGAGATCCAGTCTGCCTTATCATTCACAATGCTATTTGACAAATGGCCCAGTCTACGCCCTAGATTGCTGGTTGTGGAATTAACAATGAGAGAACCAGTCCTGCAGCAGGCAGGATCTGAACTTGGCTGGCATGTATCTGATTTAACTTTCCTCTGTCTTTACTTAAAGATCAAAATTGGGTTGGTTTTTGCTTCAGCTGAACTCCAGACACTGGCAGGTTTGAGCAGCTTGTTGAACAACGAAGTGGCTGGACTTGATAACTCAGCTTTATATGTAGGTAGAGGAAGATTCTAAAGTTGCAAAATATGTTTCAGCCAGCAAATGTCTCCCTGATATTAAGACCAATCCAATTTACACAAAACTACTTCTCTATCAGAATTCTTTCAAAAAGACTAACTGGGGGTTGGATGTTCAGGAGGGCATGTGATGGGATGAGCACTGGGTGCTATACACAACCAATGAATCATTGAAAATACATCAAAAACTTGTAACACTGAAAAAATAAAATAAAAGTATTTGGGGGGAAAAAAGAAAAAAATATAACAAAAACTAAGGACCTATTAAAAAAAAATTCTTTCTATGCGTGCTCTTGGGTAGCTCAATTGGTTAAGTGTCTGTCTTCAGCTCAGGTCATGGTCCCAGGGTCCTGGGACTGAGTCCCACATTAGTCTCCCTACTCAGTGGAGAGTCTGACTCTCCCTCTCCCTCTTCTGCTCCCCCTGCTTGTGCACTCTCTCTATATATAGCTTGTCAAATAAACAAATAAAATCTTTAAAAAAGAGAGAGAGAAAGAGAGATAGATTTTTGGAGGGGATGCCTGGGTGGCTCAGTCAGATAGGCATCCGCCTTCAACTCGGGTCATGATCCTGGGGTCCTGGGATCGAGTCTCACCTCAGGCTCCTTGCTCAGCAGGGAGCCTGCTTCTCCCTCTACCTGCTCTGTCTATTCTGCCTGCAGCTCTCTGTGATTCTGCTCTTTTTCTGACAAATAAATAAATAGTCTTTTTTAAAAAATTTAAATATTTTAAAATTTATATTTAAAAAAAATTTAAAAGATTTTTTAAAACGACTTTATTTATGGGGCATCTGAGTGGCTCAGTTGTTAAGTATCTGCCTTCGTCTTGGGTCATGATCCCAGTGGCCTGGGATTGAGCCCCATATTGGGCAGGGAGCCGGCTTCTCCCTCTTCGGCTCCCTTGTGCTTTTATTCCCTCTCTCGCTATCTCTGTCATAAATAAATAAAATCTTTTTTAAAAAAATTAAGATTTTACTTATTTTAGAGAAAGCAAAAGTAATCACAGAGGCAGAGGGAAGAGCAGACTTGCTGCTGAGTGGAGTGCCTGATGCAAGGCTCGATCCCAAGACCTTGAGATCATGATCTAAACCAAAGCCAGATGCTCAACCAACTGAGCCACTGAGGCACCCTAATAAATAAAGTCTTACAAAAAAAAAAAAAGAATTCTAGGGCAAGATGGCAGAGAAGTAGGAGATCCTGCTGCAACCGGTCCCCAAAAGTGAGCTAGAAATCTACCAGAACACGCTGAACACCCATGAAATCACCCTGAGGAGCAAGATTTCTCACTCCGGGATCTCTCCGAGAGCAGAAGACAGCAGTGGAGAAGTAAAAGCAAAGTGGGAACACTGGAACTGATATCGGAGGATAAACAAAAGGGGGAGGGAGTCATCAGAAGCTAACCAAGGACAGTAATACCCCAAAGGAAAGTGCCCGGTGGCAGGGGACCAGCATTAACGTAGAGTTCGTTAAAAACACTTAAAAAGGGCAAAAAGTTCTGAGGAGTAACTAGTGGAAGGGGATGGTCGTGGGCACTGGCTTGGACCCACTCTCCCAGGAAGGAGCGCCCCAAAATGAGACTGGTGGGGAGATCCAGTCCGCGGTTCCTGAACCTGCACCTTTCCACTCTCTGCAACAATCTGTGGACCTGGCTAGCACGTGCAAGCACCTTTAGAGAGTCTTCTGTAGTCCAGGAACCACAGCTTTTCTCTGTGTGAGCCCGCGACTGCGACATTCGCGGCCCGTCGCAGAGCCTGAATGATCCCCGCCAGCCACGGAGAAAATGTGAGCAAGTGGCCTAACATCTGGGGCACCCCTCATGGAGCCGCAGAAAGGCGGCTGGGGTCACGACTTTCCGGGCCCGCCGAAGGCCTCCCGGGTCCGCAGTTGGGAGCCTCAGAAATGTGGCTAAGGTCGCGCGCCGCCTCCAACAGGCTGCTCTGTGAACAGAAATTTTACAGAGGGGAGTGTGTGTTCTGAGCCACACTGAGGGGAGCAGAGACTCTGGCTTCTGGCAATGCAGATGTCTGAGTGCTCCTGGGCAGATTCATTCATTGGACTCTGAAAAGGTGAAAAAGCTACAAAAGGTCAAAAACCTTCAGAGAGCGAAAGACTGAGAAACTGGTTTCTACAGAGCTCAGCCCTTTGACTGGGGGGCAGGGTGACTCAACCAAGCAACACTGACTGGAAAACAACCTGGCAGGCCCTTCCCCAGAAGACCAGCCAAAAAAACTAAAGGACTATAACCACAGGGTCCCCATAAAATTTTAAACCCCCAACACCAGGGGAAATCAATATATTAAGCTCCTGGTAATACCCTCAAACCTGTATATTTCATAGATACAATTTTTTCTCTTTCTTATTCTCTCTCTCTCTCTCTCTATTTTCTTTATTTTGTTTTAGTATTCACTTGCTTTCACATTTCTTTTTTCTTTTATTATTTTTTAACTACTTAACCTTATAACGAGAGGTTTAATACAACTATAAACACAGGGGAACTTGAAATAACCTTCCTTGCCTGCAAGTAGTTATAACCACCCTCCCATCTTATCCCTCTGTCAGTGTTTCTACGTATCTGCTTTTGTTCTGGTATTACATAAATCTTATTCTTGGGGTTCATTCTGCTAGGTTCTTTTACTTTTTGTCATTTATTTGTGTTAGACTATATGTTTGTTCATGCTTGTTTGCATACCGTAAACCTTAGTTTTGGGGCCCATTCTGGTTGGGATTTCCTCCTTTTCTCCTTCTCGCTATCTTTTTTTTTTTATCCTTGTTCTTTCTTTTTGGTGGTAAATCCCAATTGCTCCAAAACCCTCCAGGGTGCACCCTGCCTGGATCAGGGGCAATATATCCAGCTATACATCCTCTCATCCACTTCTCATCAAAATGACTAGAAGGAGGAATACCCAAAAGAACAAAAACCCAGAGACTACACCCTCTCCTTCAGAACTATTGGACATGGACATAAACAGTATGTCAGAAAGGGAATTGAGGGTGACAATTATCCAGGCAATGGCTAGGATGGAGAAAAACACTATAGAATCTCTAAGGGCAGAAAGGAGATCCAGTATAGCTGATGTAAGAAGCACTATTAATGAGATCCAATCCAATCTAAATAGTCTAACAGCTAGAGTTATGGAGACAGAGGATAGAATTAGTGATCTAGAGGACAAAAAGGTTGAGATGAAAGGTCAGGAGGAGAGCTGGAACAATCTGCTCAGGAATCTTGAGAACAGACTTAGGGAAATAAATGACGTCATGAAATATTGCAACGTCAGAATCATTGGCATCCCAGAGGGGGTAGAGAAAAACAGAAGACTAGAAGATATAGCTGACCAAATTCTACATGAGAATTTCCCCAATCTGGGGAATGGAACAAGTGTTCGTGTCCTAGAGGCTGAAAGGACACCTGCCAGCATCAACGAATCTAGAAAATCAGAGAGAAACATCATTGTAAAATTTGCAAATTATAATTTTAGGCAAGAGGTCCTGAGGGCAGCTAGGGGAAAGAGATCACTTACATATGGAGGAAAGCCCATCAGAATAATGTCAGACTTGTCCACAGAAACCTGGCAAGCCAGAAAGGGCTGACATGATATATTCAGGGCACTAAACGAGAAGAACATGCAGCCAAGAATACTTTATCCAGCAAGGCTGTCATTCAAAATGGATAGAGAGATAAAGAGCTTCCAAGACCTTCATGGTTTAAAAGAGTATGTGACCACCAAGCCAGTACTTCAGGAAATATTAAAGGGGGTTTTATAAAAGTAGAAAGAACACATGAGTGACTTGGAACAGAAATTTTCCATCTATAAAAATAAGGACTGGGCGCCTGGGAGGCTCAGTTGGTTGAGCAACTGCCTTTGGCTCAGGTCATGATCCCAGGGTCCTGGGATCAAGTCCCACATC
>JAPYYJ010004161.1:0-10726 GCA_028533885.1 Nasua narica
GCCAGCGGGGATCGCTTAGGCTCTGCAGTGCGCAGCGAATGTCGCGGTGGTACGTACCCCGGGGAAAAAACTGCGGTTTGTGAACCACTGCAGATTCTCAAAAAAAAGGTGTTTGCAGGTGCGAGCCCGCCCACCGGTTGTTGCAGAGAGCGGAAATCTGCAGGTTCAGGAATCGCGGACAGGATCCCCCACCAGTTCCACAGCTCCTTCCTGGGAGGATGGGTCCAACCACTGGTGCCCGCGACCACCCCCTTCCACTAGTTACTCCTCCGAACTTTTTGCCCTTTTTAAGTGTTTTTATTTGGTTCTACGTTTATGCTTGTCCTCCTGCCGCCCGGCACTTTCCTTTGGGGTATTACTGTCCTTGGTTAGCGTCTGGTGGCTTCCTCCCCCTTTTATTTATCCTCTGATATCAGCTCGAGTGATCCCAGTTTGCTTTTACCTCTCCACTGCTGTCTTCTGCTCTCGGAGAGATCCCGGGGTTAGAAATCTTTCTCCTCAGGGTGATTTCACGGGTGTTCAGCGTGTTCTGGTAGATTTCCAGCTCACTTTTGGGGACCGGTTGCTGCAGGATCTCTTACTTCTCCGCCATCTTGCCCCCTCCCCTCCTTTCATATCTTTTTAAAAACTCATAGGACAATTGGAAAATTTTAACAATGTAGATAATCTTTGTATATATGATATATAATAAAATTTAAGTTAAATTTATAAAATATACCCTATATATAACTTGTATTATAGAAATAGAAAATTAGAAAGATAAAGCCCAAAACTTACATTATTTTCATAAATTACTGAGTGAAGAGATTATAAATAAATATTAATTTCTTCCTTTATGCTTTTCTCCATTTTATAATGTTAAAATATTTTATCTTTTTTGTTTACAGTAAGTAATTATTTATCTTACAAACAGTATATAAGTTACCTCACAAAGAATTGAAGGTGTTTGAGACTGTTTTTACACTAAATAACACCAATATCACTTGTTTTCTATGTATTTTAATATAGGCTTAGGTTATATCTCTAACATAAACTACACCTGCATTTTATATATAAGAAACTATGGAAATGGGTTGGCATAAATCTATCTTTTTGACTTTTTCCTACAACTTCACAGATTTATTTATTGAGTAGTTATTTATAAAAATGGTGGATAGCTAAGATGGCCAAATACAAGGACACATTATAGTTACATCATTAATCATCCTTCTTCCAAATACAATATTTTCTTCTAATTATACACATATCTTACATAATGACACTTTGATTCCAGTATTAAAATTTAATGCTTGGTAGACCTTTGGCAAATTAGATACTTTTAGCTATCGTGTGACTATGAATATAGTTACAAAACTCCTTCCCAGATCAAAGTTTGTAGGAATAATAAAGTAAACGTGTTTTATTAGGCTACAACTATGACAAAAATATGCGCCAATCTAAATTATTTGGCATGTCTTTTTTCTCTAGGTTTTAATAAATTCTCTTATCAAAGCACAATATATTTTCACATTTTATAGCATTTTTGAAAATAAATCTATTTTCAAGGTATTTCTTTTTTTTTTAAAGATTTTATTTATTTATTTGACAGAGAGGAGAGAGATCACAAGTAGGCAGAGAGGGAGAAGAAGGCTCCCCGCTGAGCAGAGAGCCCGATGTGGGGCTCGATCCCAGGATCCTGAGATCATGACCTGAGCCAAAGGCAGCGGCTTTAACCCACTGAGCCACTCAGGCACCCCCAAGGTATTTCTGAATGAATTTAAATATATTTTGTGCTGAAGAAATAATTCTTTACAGAAATGAGTTGCATTGAATGATGACACTAAATACAGATGCCTTCTCTAATTCTAGTATTTTTCGCTATGATCTTAGTTCAATAAGATCTCCTGTTAGGTTTAATGGAACTTCCCGAGTAACTAACATTTATATAACTTTCTTATATTAGTGTTAAAAGGAAAGTGTCTTTGGTTTTCCTTTCCTTATTGTCTAGAGCTAATTATTTCTTATATCAACTTCAAATGTTTATTTTTGGTCTCGTATAACGGACACTTAACTATTTATTTGAACCTAGTTTATCACTATTAATTCTGGTTTCCAGTTCTTTTCTTTTTTTTTTTTTTTTAGAATTTATTTATTTATTAGAGAGAGAGAAAATAAAAGTAGGAGGAATGGCAGACGGAGAGGGAGAAGCAGGCTCCTTGGTGAGCAGGGAGCCTAACATGGGCCTGGATCCCAGGACATGAGCTGAAGGCAGACACTCAACCAACTGATCATTCAGGTGCCCCTGGTTTCCAGTTCTTATATTCGATAAGCATACAAATGACACAAAACAAATACAAACAAGACCTAATTTCCTGGAAAGTAACCTTAAAATGTTTCATGCAGTCAAATACTGTGCTAGAAACTGTGGAGTCAAAAAAGAATATGTAGACACTGTTCCTGTCCTATGGTTCTAGCGATGCTGTCAGTCCAATTGACGCTGCCTGATTTTAAATATATTGTGCCTCCTCCTGATGGCACACGGGAGAAGAATGAGGCACAAACAAGTCAGCTGCAAGTGAAAGGGAGCAGGGGACAACAGTAGAAAAGACTGTCGCCCTGAACAACTTCTCAGTCTCATATTTATTAGAAAGTGGGCAACAACCTACAAAGAAGCCAGAGTAGGTTATACATTGACCATGAGTCTTGTAGATAAGTAGGAAGAGAGGCAAAGTATGTCTGGTCCTGTAGTGCAGGACCTATAGTGAGCAAATCCAAACAAAAGGGTTGTCTGACTAACTACAGGTGCTCTCCGGGGAAGGGGAGATAATGAAAAAATGAAGCAGGCGGCATTCGGCCCTGAGTGGTCGGTCAGGCAACCCCAGCTGCTTGGCTTCAAGGACTTATATTGTCCTCTTCCCCAGGGTTCCATTGCCAGTACATGTTTTTCTTAAATCTATATCTAGGCATGCTTAGTAACTAGTATAATTTCTCATGGGTTATATTTTAAGCAGTACATTGTTCTGAGGGATGGTTACAATATTGTAAAATTTTCTTTAAAACAAAATTTTTTATTTCCTTCATAGAAATAGAGTTCAAAATTTTAACTGTAAGGTAATCAACAGAAATGATTAATAGAGATAATTGAAATGAGAGATGGTATTTTAAAAAGAACTTATCAATTACTTCTCAAAAATAAACATTGCAATTTTTTATTTGATTATTTTCATTTTTACCATATGAAGGGTAGGCTTTGGATTGTTTTTTAAGGAAAGAAAAAAGATAATGAGCATAAAAATCCAGGGGGAGGAGAGGCTTCAGCAATCTTGAGTCAAATGACAAATGGTTTATCTCAAGTGTGCAAATTCTTTTACACTCAGAAAAAAAATCACTCCTAGAGTACTAAAATTCTATATTTGCATCACTTTAATAGTAATACTGAGATGAAAACTGATTCTCATATATACATAGAAAATAAATGTTAAGGGATATAATATATATCTAATGGCTATATGAAATGGTTTACATCTATGTTATACACAGACACAGTAAGGGCTAAGGATTATAGATGGATACATATAGAAGGATGATAGGTAGGTAGATAGAAAGATATAGATACATCAACTAGCCAGTTATGCTCAAATCATTTTGAAAAATTATTATTCCTCAAAAGGAGAAAGAGCTAAGAATAATTTTGTAACATAATAATTCTGAAGAGGATATGCGAATGAAAGTGATATTCAGGTGTTCAAACTCCTAGAACACCAGCTGAAAATAGATGTGTGAGGACAATATTTCAAACAAATGTATAAAGAGTGCAATAGACTTTCAGCATTAAATGTTATCAAACCATCCTAAACCTTTGTTTCTTTTTTTAAAGTGTGTGGATAATAAACTAAATTATCTTTTCTAAAATACAAAATCTAAGTGAAAGGTACTTTGTTTTATTCAATACTGCAGTCCAGATCTGAATATAGTCTTGCATATAGTAAGTGTTGAATAAACATCACTGAATAAATAAATAGAAATCAATCAATCAATGGATACCTTTTTTTTAAGGTTTTATTTATTTATTTGACAGAGAGATCACCAGTAGGCAGAGAGGCAGGCAGAGAGAAAGAGGGAAGCAGGCTCCCTGCTGAGCAGAGAGATAGATGCAAGGCTGGATCCCAGGACCCTGAGATCATGACCTGAGCGGAAAGTAGAGGCTTTAACCCACTGAGCCACCCAGGCGCCCAATCAATGGATACCTTACCTAGGGAAGTTTCCAGTTGGGCTTTGCTAACCACTGTGCACAGTGCTTGCCATATATTAACCATCCACTAAATATAACTTCTATTATAATTCTAATAGTAATTTTTAATACTATAACTTTTCTAGGTCTATATTGTAATGAAAGTAGGGTTTATAAAACAGGAGGTCATACGCCTTTTCTTTATAAGATTTGATATATTTTCCATTTAAAATTGGTTGTGGGTTATATTCAACATGAAGCTTCATGTAAATACATAACTTTATTAAGTAGTATCTGTGAGGTACAAGTGGAGTGAAAAAGTGAACGAATGGGCAGAGCACAAACAAAAAGTAACCTATCCATAAAAATTAGTTTTCCTGTTTTAACCATTTAGGATGAAATAAGAAATCTGTACAAAATGAGTCTGCACAAAATGTTTTTGAATGGCAAGTTAAAGAGTCTAGACTTGACTTCATAAATCACTAATCATTCTTAAGCTAATGGCAATATGATAAATATGTCAGTATAACAAGAACAATCTGGTACAAATGTAGTAAACATTTTTTGCAGCTTTTGAAACAATTTGACATCTTACATCAAAATTTTGGTATTTAGCTTGATTTTTGCCTCACCAATTGTACTTTAAAGAACTCATCCTTTGGAAATCATCTGCTCTAAATTTTAACTGCTCACTGTAGTCAAAACATTGCTTATATTGCTGAATCATTTAACTCACTTAATAACTCACCTAATAATCACCTAATAATGATAATAACTCACCTAAACTTATTATGGTAAGTCCATTAGGTAGATTGATTTGTGGTCATTAAAAAGATAATGAGGGAGGATGCTTAATGAGGTTGAAAAAAGATAGTGAATGAAAGGAAGGAATTACAAAATATGGCTGTAATGATTCCATAATTTCTATGAAATATATGTATGTCTACCTAGTCATAGCACAGATGTTCGTAGAAGAGAGTTTGGAAATGTTAATACACACATATAAGAAGTTCTTTGTGTTTGTCCACATATTTTTTTTTTATTTTCTGATTCAAATATGCTTTATGGTAATTTTTTAAAGAGTCATTTTAAAAGGAAGTATTAGGCAGCCTCATACAGGGTGTAAATCTAATAAGGTGAAAATTGAACCCCATACTGGAGCAATGCGAAGAAGGCTACAGAAAAGATTCATGAGTCCTGTTGATCTGGTATTGAGTTGCCAAATTGTATTTAAGGAATACTTGCTTTTATTGCTCTTGTTGGTGTTGTTTTATTCAATGATGTTTTATATCAAGAGTTTAAATTTCAAATGATAGATAAATATTTAATTAAGCCATATGTGAGGAGTAAAAAATATTTTCTTATCTATATAAATTAATACATGTTTGTGTCTTAAGTTTTCAGAACAGTTTGTTTATATTATTTATATATTCTTGGTGCAAAAAATGTGGGGCTGACTATAGTGACATGGAATATAATAAACATAAATTCAAATAACAAGGATAAATAATATTAGGGTAGAGCCATATCATGTCCTTAACAATGAAGATAATACAAAACGATACAAATCTATGTATGGGTGATGGTTAGGACACAAATTTTGTTTTTATCATTCCGTGAATTATATCATAATGGAATTCTGAAACCTGAAAATAATTCAGGTTAATTGAAAATATCTAATGCTTATAATAGCAATGGGACTGTTATTTTAGAGACTTTCTGTTAGACATTTTTTACCAGTGAGCAATCATAAAACTCAGACTCTAGTATAGTTAACATCATCCTCAATAATATTCTTACAGTGGATCAAATAAGAATTTTTCAGGTCTGTTTCCTATAACACTTTGAGAAGGACATATTCCCACACTGCTGTGCAACTCAGTAGCAGTTCATTTTCATTTTGTGTGTGTTTGAGTAGGTTGTGACGACAGAGAATAAATAGAATATTAAAAAGTCCACATACATATCCCCAGCTATATGGATTTAATATTAATTTTAGAGAATTAAATGCACTAGGACTCTTTCATTTATTGTTTCTTAAAATGTACTCTTGAAGGTGAGTAGTTTTTTGAGTATCATACCTAGATGGAAACTATTCTGTATTGCTCATTAACTATGAACTTAAACACCTTCATGGTACTTGATAAAACATTGGGATATTTGTAAATATTTGAAAAATTGGGATATTTGTAAAAAGCAGAATGAGGAAAATCTATTAGGAAGTAACCAATTAAAAAAAAAGAACCAATTTATTACTTACCTATCCCTATTACTTGGTAACTTGGCCACTTTAATCCCTGCTATCATGGTGTTTATCAGTCAATATTGCATTAGATGTTTCATATTCAGGTGATTGCAATGTAGTATGAAAGGAAGAATTGTTTATTTCCACAGTGATAATAAAAATATGACCTATTTTAGAAAAGAAACAATAAAGCTGTAATTATCAATAGATTACTTCCTATATTTTAATTTTCATGAGAATATATTCTTAGGTTTTTAAATATGTATGCTTTATTTGTTTATTTATTTATTTTTACATCATTGCTCAGCTGTGAAACACGTTGATATCTTAGTAAGACTTCTGCCTTACAGAGATGATGATCTAAAGCCAATTAATTTCAAGAAGCGATGTACTTAATAGGAAAGGGCTTTGAATTTGATGCTTGTGTACTTTAGTCTCATCACGTATTCTATCATTGACCATGGCCCTATGCCTTATGAATCTAATCCTTATTTCTGAGAGGCATCAACAGAGAAGGAAGATTAATCATTACAGACAACTAGACAAATTATTCAAAGACGATGTCATTGTTTTAAAAATTATTAGTAAATGAAAGAGAGAAAAAATAACAGAAGAAAGGGGGCCCTTGGGTGACTCAGTCCTTAAGCGTCTGCTTTCGGCTCAGGTCAAGATCCCAGGGTCCTGGGATTATGCCCGACATCAGGCTTTCTGTTCCGCTGGGAGCCTGCTTCTCCCTCTCCCACTCTCCCTGCTTGTTCCCTCTCACTGTCTCTCTCTCTCTCTCTCTCTCTCTCTCTCTCTTTGTGTCAAATAAATAAATAAAGTCTTAAATAATAGTAATAAAAGAAGGCAGCTTTATAGAAAGTGCGGAAGAATATGAGAAATGCAAAATTGGGAGACAATGGAATAACCCAACATGAAAAATTTTTAACGTATTTTCTGGATACTACATTAGTCCTCTCAACTGATTGCTGCCCTTGTCAGTTAAGGGAGGGACAAATGAAATATATCTAGAAAAACTCTTCAAGAATGATATTTTAAGAAATTACTTTTATAATTGTTTTCAGAGGGAATGTCTTTTAAAATTATGATGAAAAGTAAAGTAAATTTATGAGAAAGTGTAAATAAGTAAAAGAGCTATATTAGCAACAATTAAGATCCTGTAGGGAAATTTTGTATTCAAATATTTCTGTAGTGTGCTCATTTTATCCCTTTGAGAAAATCTTGTTTAAATGCTCTTATTTCTTTCTTCTCTGAACTGCTCTAATATTTTTAGCCACTACCACCCATATTAATCTTTAATAGTGTTAGGATATATCCATGTTTTAAAGAACGGCAGCAAGTTTTATTAATATAGATATACAGTGGCAGGCTTATGGTAAGAACTTCCTGCTTAAGATGAAGCATTACATCAATAACTCAGTGTTAGCATGACTAGTCTTAATTTTCCATAAAACACATACACAGTAAATTTGATCACCTCTTAGAATTACATTAAAGTTTACAAACTTAATATGAGAATCACATTTCAATGGGATTCAGTATTTTCAATTCAGAAGTAATTGATTTTTCATCTTCATTTGGAAGCATAAAGCATGAGAGAAAATAGATGTATTGCCATAAAATCAAAGAAGTATAAAGGAACATATTGAAAAGCTTGGTGAAAATTAAGATAGAAACTTTGAAACAGGGTGCCTGGGTGGCTCAGTGGGTTAAAGCCTCTGCCTTCGGCTCAGGTAATGATCTCAGGGTCCTGGGATCAAGCCCCGCATCAGGCTCTCTGCTTAGCAGGGAGCCTGCTTCCCCCTTGCTCTCTGCCTGCCTCTCTGCCTACCTGTGATCTCTCTCTCTCTGTCAAATAAATAAATAAAATAAAATCTTAAAAAAAAAATTAAAAAGAAACTTTGAAACTTTAACTGCTTTGACTATGAAAGGCATCGCTTTAGAGTCTATTCATTTTGGATTCAATTCTTTTTTTTTTTTTAAATGTTCTAAACTTGGCTTCATTCTTTTTGTAGCATTTGAGTTATTTTAGCTATTATTTAAATTTATTTATTTATTTACTTACTAACTTACTTTATAGTGAGTTATTAAACAATAATTGCTTCAAATCCTTGTGATTGCTTCTGGGCAGAGGTGACAGGTTAATAAATGACACAAGCTCTCCATGCAGAAGATCTTTTGTTCTAATGAGAAAAACAGACACATATAACACAGGGCAGCATATAAATTCCTGGATAATCACATATTCATATTCACTTTCAAGCTTGATCTTACTAATGAATTCTGATCATTACGTAGCATTTTCTACTAGTAGAGAATAAATAGATATAAAAAGCCACTGTTTCTGAATAGTTTTATCCTAATTCCTATGGCCTATATATTTTAAGAGTACTCAAGGAATATAAGCTGATTTTAAGTCCTGGTTTTTGCCCAATATCTGATAGCAACGATCTCTTTTTGAACTTTTATCTGTTATCAGTCCTAATTTTCATTGCTTGATTTCTGTGTCAAATCCTACATTTCAACTTTCATGCCTTTGTTAGATTACATAACACTGAGAAAAAATGTCCTTGAGGCAAGTAAGAACAAATAGTTGAATAAGTAAGAATGAATGGAAACTTGGAAATATTATATTAAAAAAGTAGTTTCTGAAAAATATAATTAACACTATAATTAAAATTCATATGAGCAAAATAGATATCCAAAAGCTTAGCTCAATAAGAAGGAAATGTAAAAGACAATGTGTGAAAGATAATTTATTCTCTTTAAATTAAAAATCACTGATGTTAAAAAAACTTTTTTATGACTGAATAAAAAGCACAGATGCACTGGAAAGATATAAAGTTGACTACATTCGGAGTAACACAGTGAAGAAAATAAATGGGAATGTCACAAAAAGTGGAAATTAGGTCATGTCTCATGGTAAAAGTCAGAGAACTGCTCAATTGTGTGTTAGGAAAGGAGATGTAGTATAGAGGAGATGGAAAAGTAACAGAAAAGCATTTTTTAGTTACGTAATGCCAGAAGGTCATGGGAGAAAATTTTGTCAGCCTAATACAATAAAGACAATATAGATAATAGCAATCTTAACTATTGCTATTACCTTTGCAGGTATTTCCATTCTTATTAAATATCCTAAATAAATATTAAACAGGTTGTAAGATTGGAGATACAGAGTTAGGGAAAATAAATTCATTAATTTTATTCTCAACGCATACCTTAATTTGGAACAACGTCTTTAATTCAATGTTCTTATTCGTTAAAATTTTGCCCCATTATGCTACATGTCATTATCTAGATCTGACTTTTCCTTACTATGTACGATGAACTGTTTTAATGTCAATTAAGTTATTGGCATTTATGTTCCCCAGGTTCTTATTTGTAAACAAAAGTGGACAAAAGTGAAAATATGCAATACTGGACAAAGTTGGACAAAAGTGAAAATATGCAATATTTGGGAGATGAAAATAAAGCAGCAGCATTTTACTAAAAAAGGTTGTTGTTGATTAGAAGAAATGAAAGAGAATGAGAAAAGCAGACATATATAACACATGCACATCTGCTCTTTTGTGCATCAAGAAGAAATCTCTAATTGCTGGCCCTGCAGATATACCACCCTTGGCTCAAAACTAGTGTTTCGGTTTTTGTTTTGTTTGTTTGTTTGTTTTTTAAACTCAGGAAGGCATTAGCCTTAAGAGATAAACACAAACCCATGATCAATAAAATTAAAATAGAGATAATTGAAAGAATAGAGTACACTAAAAATAATAGACATCTTTAGAAACATAACAGAAATGTACTACATTAGCCAGGAGTAAAGACACAGTTATGTTGGATTCTTCACAAAAATTATAGGCAGGAGAAGCTGGAAATGTTAACCTTGAGGGGAAATGCTCACTAATAATGCTCCAGTAGACTGTATATAAATTTAATTCACTGAGAGTACATTTATCTTACTTTGTTTTTCCTCATTATGTTGCCTACTTTCTTAGCATTAGTATTTCTTCACTTTTTTTTTTTTTTTGGAAGAATATTAACAAGCATTTGGGCAGGTACTTTACGTGAAACAAGAGTCTGATCCTCATCAAACTCTAGGAGGGAGCAGCGACGGCATCCTGCCACAGATGTGTGCCCCATGTCACCATCATGGTTCTTCTCTAGCAGGGAGATGTACCTAGTTCCTAGATTTTCGTGGAAACTCTCACTCTATCACCCCTGCCAGGGCTTGTTATGGATTTCCCTTTGATATTTCTAACCCCTTTTTCAGA
>JAPYYJ010004162.1:0-10725 GCA_028533885.1 Nasua narica
TTGTCCTGGAAGCTTTTTATCTCTCCATCTATTTTCAGTGACAGCCTGGCTGGGTATAGGATTCTTGGCTGCATATTTTTCTCATTTAGGGCTCTGAATATATCATGCCAGTCCTTTCTGGCCTGCCAGGTCTCTGTGGATAGGTCTGCTGCCAATCTAACATTCTAACATGTTACCGATTCCTTGTCTCGAGCCGCTTTCAGGATTTTCTCTTTGTCACTAAGACTTGTAAGTTTTACTATTAGATGATGGGGTATAGATCTATTTTTATTGATTTTGAGGGGGGTTCTCTGTGCCTCCTGGATTTTGATGCTTGTTGCCCTCAGCAGATTAGGGAAATTCTCTACAATAATTTGTTCCAATATACCTTCCACCCCTTTCTCTCTGTCTTCTTCTTCTGGAATCCCAATTATTTTAATATTGTTGCATCTTATGATATCATTTATCTCTCGAAGTCTTCCCTCGTGGTCCAATATTTGTTTGTTTCTCTTTTTCTCAGCTTCTTTATTCTTTGTCATTTGGTCTTCTATGTTGCTAATTCTTTCTTCTGTCTCATTTATTCTAGCATTAAGAGCCTCCATTTTTGTTTGAACTTCATTAATAGCTTTTTTGATTTATCTTGGTTAGATTTTGTTTCTTTTATTTCTCCCGAAAGGGATTTTATTTCTCCCGAAAGGGATTCTTTGATCTCTTCCATGCTTTTTTCTAGACCAGCTAGCACCTTGATAACTTTTATTTTGAACTCTATTTCCGACATATTACTGATGTCTGTACTAATTAGGTCTCTAGCCATCAGTACTGTCTCTTGTTCTTTTTTTTTTTGTGGTGAGTTTTCCACCGTGTCATTTTATGGAGCTAAGAATAGATGAGTGAGAGAGAAAAGTACTCTGGAGTTCTACAGTTCTCACTGATTGATAAACTTGGGCTTGGCTGGATATTCTCACTGATCTTCTGGGGAGGGGCCTTTACAACTTGTTTCTCAGATGTCTTTGCCTAAGGCGGAATTGCCCCACCCTTGCCCAGGGAGGGGCCAAGCAATTCACTCAGGTTTGCTCTGGGGAGTCTTTGTTCCCTTAGCGCTTTCCGTACCGCCCTGGAGGCCCGGGAACTCAAATGGCGGCTCCCAGTCTCCGGCCAGAGGAGCTGAGCGCTGGAGTCCCCGCTCCTCAGAGCGCCCTCAGAGGAAAGCAGTCAATCACTCCCGTCTCCCAGGTCTGCACAAGCTCCGAGGTCAGCCACCGGTGGCAGCGTGCCTCTATCTCTGGTGCACGGCCCCATCTGGAGTCTCCAAATCCAGCAGATTCCTGCTGCGCGCTGCCGCGCCGCTCCTCCCCAAGGAGGAAGGAGGGGGTCTCTCCGGAATGCCTTATGTGGTCCCCGCTCAAAGGGCCGCGGCCACAGTCTAGGGTAAGCCCCAGTTGAAAACGCACCGTTCGCCTCTTTCTCTGCTGCCGGCTTCTCAGGCCTGTTATCTGGGAGCTCTGCCACACTCAGACACCCCTGCCCCCGCGCCCCCCTCTCTTTGTGATCTCGCGGGTCCTGAAATCACTTTGTTCCCGGGAAGGCTGAACCGCCGGCTTAGCCTCTGGAGGGATGTCCCACAGCAGAGCCGACTAATAAAAGTTCTGATTTTGTGCTCCGTGGCTCTGAGGCTGCAGGGAGCTGGCCTCTCCCCCCGCGGTCTCTCTTCCTGTTGCTTTGGAATCACTTTTCCAAACGTCCTACCTTTCCAAAAGTGGTCGATTTTCTGCTCCTAGAATTGCTCTTCTTCCTCTCTTCTCTCTCCTGTTGAGTATGCTGGCTTTTAGAATGATTTAATAACTCTCTAGATGAACTTCTGGGATCTGACTCTATCTCAACCTCCTACTTCTCCACCTTCTTGCTCCTCCTCTCCCTGTACTTAGTACTTTTAATCTAAAATTCCATCTTCTCAGGGCATCTGCATGGCTCAGTTGATTAAGCGACTGCCTTTGACATGGGTCATATTCTCAGGGTCTTGGAATCCAGCCCCACTTTGGGCTCCATGATTGGTGGGGAGCCTGCTTCTCTCTCCCTCTACTGCTCCTCCCTGCTTGTGCTCTCTCTCTCTCTCTTAAATTAATAAATAAAATCTTAAAAAAATAAAATTCCATCTTCTCTGATATTAATGCTCACTTTCTTTTTGTTGTCATTTATCTGTATCTCTGATTACTGTTTACTTTTTTAAAGAAATCTATTTTATTGCCCTACTCCTTGATGGACATAAGTCTGGTATTACAAATAAGTATAATAAATATCTGTAGGTATGTGTGTGTGTGCGTGCCTGTGTGTGAGCAAAAAAGCAACCTTGGGCTTGCTTACACATGTATACATATGACCTTGCATGTAGGCACATATGTGTACATTTTTCTTTTCATTCCTCTCTTTCCTCCCATAGTGAATGTATGGATGGATACTCCTTTCCTACACATGTTTCTGCATCTTCCAGCCTTTGCAAGAGTGTTGTATGAAGCATGCGTCCTTTATAGCATGCCAGGCTGGAAGACCATCTGATCCCAGGTATTAACTCTCCCCATATTCTGCATCACTACAAGTGGGTACATAATTTCAATGGACAGATGCTGACCACGTGCATATGACATTTTCTTTTTTGGCAACTGTAACTACATTATCTCAGTTTAAACTCACAACAAAACTGTGAAGAAGGTAGAACTGAATATTATACCTATCATATAAATTTAATTCAACAGGTATTTATTGAATGCATATATGTGTCAGGAGCTTTCTAAGTTGGAATGATCTTCATTAGTCTCCCCACTGGAGAGTGCTGAGCTGGAAATTAGAGCTAAATCTGTCTTTTGTGAGTAGATCCAAGGCCTGGCTAATTGAGAGTATAAAATAGATGCTTGGTAAATACTTTTGATTACCTGTATGCACAAATTTGTAAAAGGCAAGGATCTGGTTGTGCCCATTGGAAGACTCATGTCCATTCAAGAGCAAACAATTTTCCAGATAACATTTTTGCCTTTCTGTTATTTTTGACCCTTTGTACGAACTTATATTCAAATTGTGTTTATTGTCCAGCGATTTATCTCCTGCCCTAGTTTCTGAGCTCCTGGAGCTCAGGGTTCCTGTGTCAGTCATCTTCGAACTATTCTCCATTCTTCCTTCACCTGCCCTCATCATCTGGAAACAGCAGAGCAAAGGTGTTAAGAGGTCTGAGTCTGGATAGACTGCCTGGATTCAAAGTTCTGTCTTGACACTTAACTCTGTGACACTGGAAAAGTTACTCAGTCATCTAACAATCCTCCTCCTCCTCTGCAAGACAGTGACCAAAATGTATCCCTCACAGGTTTGTTGTGCAAGTGAAACGGAATAATATTCACAAAATGTTTATTACAGAATAAACTCAAATTGGTACTAGTGTTATTATCTGACACACAGAGGCACCCAATAGTTGATATATAATTAATCAATCAATTGACGAGTGAAAATACCAGGTGCCTGCAAATTCCCTGAGTGAAGGAGTCTCATCACTCCCAATAAAACCACTCAGCTGACTTTGCTTACTACTGTAGGTCATGACTCAGCAGAGATGCTCTGCAGCTGCTCTCCCCAAGGGACAGTGACTACCCATAGCTGTTACCACCCAGGGTGGCAGGCAACAGCCCTGTGCATCCATGACTTCCCCAGGATCCCTGATGTCCTATGTGGTGACATATGTGAGTGCTGAGATGCAGGTTAGGTTGCACTCCAAAGGGAAGGCTGGTGGAAACTGACAAGGCAGGAGCTTGAAGAATAAGGAACAATATCTTTTATTAGCAAGGAAACTAATGTTCTGTACTAGAAAGACTACCTGCAACCAAGGTTTCCAGGCTGGGGGTGAAAAATGGAGAAGGCAAATTCACAGAAATCCAAACTGGTGTAGGGGTGGTTTGCCAATCCCTCACCCCTAATGCTAACCCTAACTCCCCTATGATTCCCAGACTCCCATGTTCCACCTAGTGTGGAGTAGACAGAACCCTCAAAGGAATTCATCGTCTTAACTTAGTCAATAATGACTGGAATGGCAGTTTCCCGATGAAGCTTATTTGAATGGCAGAACACAGGCCTGAAGCTTCCAGTCTCTTCTGCTCTAAGCTGAGCACTGTAGGCTGTGAGGCAGAGGTGTAGCCACTGAGGAGCAGCCCAGCACCTACAAGGAGCAGGCTTAGTCCTCTGGGTAGGCCATGGATTGGCGGGGACAACTCAGCACAGGACCAGGAGCTCACAGGACAGGTCAGCCTCACTGCATCCAGAGGCACACATGCACTCAAGAAGAAGCCAGAGAAAGAGAGCATGCTTTTTCCATATACCACCTACACACACTCACACACACACACACACACACACACACACTGACTTAACGACCTGTAGGTTCTTTGCAATGTCAAATTATCTACTCCCCTTCCTGAAGGGACGAGTAAGTGAGTAATGTGGAAGAGCAACTAAATGTGCTTACTCCAAAACCACCCACTGCATTCTGATACTCACACCCAGGACAGAAATGAAAACTTCCTTCTAGGTGGAAATGTGAAGACAGAGGGGGAAGAAGTTTACTCCTAAGAACACTATGCACAAGACTGACGTGTGAAGTCTGTAAGCAAGCATCCAGTGGGCCCTTCCCTGTGCATGCCAGGGCCTGCACCAGGGGCTGTGAGTGTGACAGTGGAGGTCCTCGCTCCCACCTCAGAGAGCCTTTCTCATGTCCCTGCTGCGACCTCACCCATGGTGGTTAATATTGACAGGAGTTCAATTAATTCCTCCAGATGTAATCTGTAAAGTATGTAAAGTTTCAAAGAGTTTTTTAGAAGGATTTTCAGCCCTTGGAGGAAACTAAAGAATAATATAGTCTTGCACAATGGACAAGGAAAGATAGCTCCACCACCACCACCCCTGCCCAAGAACATCCAGAAGTTGGGGGAAGTCCAATCCAGCTTCCTTGTGATAATCTGAAGAATCAATGAGAAGGGGGAGTCCCACTGATTGCGGCAATTCGCCGAACAACTTGTAAGCTGAGCAACATGATAGAAAGATAGCAGACTTGAAACCCAAAAAATTACATTTGGGTTGGGTCCTGATTCTGACTTTGACTTACAAACTGTTTAACCTCATTCCTTATTTTCCTGGAGATTCTTTTCCTACTCCACAGATTTGCATTTATATTCAAATCAAGTGAAGAAATGTTTCTGAAAGTACATTTTCCCTACATGTAGTCACAATAGGTTTGTGATATGAATGACTGAAAGGCATCAACAGACAGAGTGAGAGGATATAAATTTGAAGACTCAGAAAGTTAAACAGAGCAGAAGGCAGTGAGTCATGCAAGCCATGGAAAGTCTCATTCCCAGGAATTTCAGAATTCCCTTGAGAAATAAAGCTATGGATGGTCGTACACTTGTAGTCTGGGGTTCCCACAGAAGGGGAAAAGCTCCCCACTTACCTTTGCCCTTCTTGTGTGGGCAGGATTATATACTCATCCACCTCCCTTTATTCCCTTCCCCAGCCCAACTGCTCTAGGGACTCTGACAGTCCATCATGTGCAAATAACTTGAATGTGTCTTAGTATTTACTGAGAGACCAGGTGAATTGAAGTTCAATTTTCAGGCTAATTATTCCTCCATAGGCATAACCCTTGTGCTATCTGAGATGTATCTCTGAAGTAAACAAAGGGGCATTATTATTCCGCAGATGCAGCCTAAATCTTGTTTATGAGCCCATTCATCAGTCAATCAGTTCAGTCATTCACTCAACTACCTGCTGAGCAAGGCCCCTGTGTAGTCACTGCATTGGGTACTGATGACTCTTTTTTTTTAAGATTTTATTTATTTATTTATTTATTTATTCATTTATTTATTCATTCGTTCATTTATTTGTTTGTTTATTTATTTATTGGAGAGAGAGAGTGAGAGAGCACAAGCAGGGGGAACAACAGAAAGGGAGAAGTAGGCTCCCTGAAGGAAGCCCGAAGAGGGGCTCGATCCAGGACCCCCAGGATCACAACCTGAACCGAAGGCAGATCCCTAACCACCTGAGCCACCTAGGCACCCCAGGGTACTGATGACTGTAGTAACCACAGGTACTAGCTGGTGAGGGAGGGCAAGTCAGTATCTAGAATACATTATCCCCTTCTACTAGAAAATTGGACATTGTACAGTGAAGATTCAACTTTGTTCAGGATATTCAAATGATCTTAAATATATCTGCTGATTTTCTTTTAGAATACTTAATTTTTGATATTGAGAAGCTTGGAGAATAAAGCTTAGCTGTTGAAAGGTTGGATCATGATCAAATTATAGATACGTTTCTAGGACTTCTGGAGAAACATTGAAAAATCTGAAATTCACAGATTCATTTGACATAAGTATTTCATGTTCGCTCTACTCCTGGCATGTTTTCCAGCCACTGGGAATGCACAGTGCATACCAAATGCATAACGCTCAAGTGGGCCTGGCACATGACAAAACAGATGCTATTTGTTATTAACACTATTTGGAAACTATTGTGTGCCTTAGTGAACATATAAAAGGAGTGCGTTCCCAGCCTCTCTCTCCCAGATGATATTCCAAGATGGGTTGCTAGTCACACAATACAAATCACTCCTACGGGACCCTGGGAGATCTTCCACTGATTTTTCCCCTCAGTGTGAAGCTCCAAGTTCTGACCATAATATATTACTGTCTTTTAAGCCTAATTCCATCATACTGCAAGAACTGAACTGATCTCAACCATAAGCAGGTGCCCATACATGTTTATGAAAGAATAAATGAAGCTAGCACATCCAAAATAGAACTCCTACAATTCCAACCCTCATGAAAACAATGTAAATCGGATTAAGACAGATGTTGAAACTTATTAAAAAGCTGTTCTACCATCTCTAACATGGGGGACATATGTTGTTCATCGGCCACCCAGCTTCCATTCACCCTGCCTCAGGAAACACCATCTTTATTTTGCTTCCGGGTGGGTGACCAACTGTGTGAATTTGTTCAAGACTGGGAATTTCCAGGGCACCTGGGTTTCAGGTTGTTAAGTGTCTGGGATTCAGTTGTTAAGTGTCTGCCTTCGGCTCAGGTCATGATCCCAGTGTCCTGGGATTGCAGTGGGCTTCTCCTTCTCCCACTCCCCCTGCTTGTATTCCCTCTCTAGCCATCTCTCTCTGTCAAATAAATAAAATCTTAAAAAAAAGAAAAAGAAAAAGACTCAGGATTTCCTAGAACACAGATCTGTGTGCAGCTAACACCAGGATGGTCCCTAACAAACCAGGAGTCTTGATCACCCTAGTTCTGATGAAAACACCATTTCTCTGCCCTTATTTATATGAGCAAACAGATTTGACTCTGCTCCTGGTCCAAGAACTCCTAGGATATTTTTCAGCTCTCTGTCAGGTAGTAAAAATATTTTATCATGCTGGCTTTCACCTGAACAGATGTAGGGTCTAGAGCTGCCAAGGCTATCTTGCTCTGACATACGAGAAACGGAGAAATGGACCCAAACCAGAGAAGGCAGAGCCCAAAAATGAAGATACAGAAACTAAACACTGGTGACATAATTTGAACACTCAAATCAATCTGTGCTTAAAACAAGATTGCCTCATGGTTGTATTACTCTACGAGCTTATTCCTGTATAAATCAATATAGACAAAAGGAAATTTCCAGATTTACTAATAGGTATTTTTCCATTTCTGGTAAGTATAAAGAAACTACTAGACATGCTCTCAACCCTCAAGGAGTTAATAATGTATTTATTCACAAGAGGGAAGAAAAATAAATAGAAACTTAAGGTGGCATACGATGAGTGGTGCAGGAGTAAGTATGCCTAAGATCTGGGAAATCAATTTGGTCTGAGAGGATCAGGGAAAATAACTGAGCTTCAAACCAAGAAGGGCTTTCCTGCATACAGAAAAAGAAGAAAAGACTTCAAATGGAAGCACCTGTCACTTATCACTGCAGGTAATTGTGTATCCCCTGTGGGACTGTAAGTCCCTGTGTCCGTTCCCATCCTGGGAGTGCACATCCAAGGTACCTAATAATGATGAGTGAATGACAACATGCTTCCATGGTGCCTTCTAAGAATACAGAGTGGATAGATGAATATTAAGCAAATCCCTGGAAATATTAATCTGACATTGACATATTACATATTACATATTGGCAAGATACAATGGCAGAGAGTAAGTCCAGACTAAGAAGAGCAAAATGTGCTGGTTTTCACACTAAACGGAGGAAGTCCCTTCCCCTACAAGCAACAACGTCTTACATAAAAGAAATGTTGTATTGCATTGCTGGGCATTACAGGAAGTAAAAAAAATGCCAGGGGAGTCAACAAATTTTATAGATCTGGCCCCTAAAACAGGGGCAGAAACGATTAAAACACAGGTATCTTATTAGGAAGCACCAACAGTATACCACATAGCATTTTGTACCAGAGAATCCACAGCCATGAATTCCTGATTCCTCCAGTGGTTACATTCTCATTCCAATAAAAGCAGCAGAAAATCCCAGCTAAAATAAGAACCTTATTGGTTAGTACAATCAAAGCTGGAAGGGCAATAGTTCTTGGAATGATAACCCAGGTAAAAGAGGGAACTTTTTTTTCTGCCTGCCCTATGGAACAGTACAGCTCAGTGTCCATAAAGCTCAGTTCATAGTGGTTTTATACAGAGACTTGCTCTATCTTAGCAGAAGGGTGGTTTGAAGATCCAGTGTTTCATGTCAGTGCCTTTGGATTTCCACTTGTGGAAAGCTCTAGTGCTACTGGATCTACTATGGAATTATTATTCGCTCTCTGGATAGCCTTCTAATACATCTGGGATGATTTTTGAAAACCTGAAGGAACCAGAATATAAGAAGGATTCCCCGAGGAGGGGGCAAGATGGCAGAGAAGTAAGAGATCCTGCAGCAACCGGTCCCCAAAAGTGAGCTGGAAATCTACCAGAACACGCTGAACACCCATGAAATCACCCTGAGGAGAAAGATTTCTCACTCCGGGATCTCTCCGAGAGCAGAAGACAGCAGTGGAGAGATAAAAGCAAAGTGGGAACACTGGAACTGATATCGGAGGATAAACAAAAGGGGGAGGGAGCCACCAGAAGCTAACCAAGGACAGTAATACCCCAAAGGAAAGTGCCCGGTGGCGGGGGACCAGCATTAACATAGAGTTCGTTAAAAACACTTAAAAAGGGCAGGAGGTTCTGAGGAGTAACTAGTGGAAGGGGGTGGTCGCGGGCACCGGCGCTTGGACCCACTCTCCCAGGAAGGAGCGCCCCAAAGAGAGACAGGTGGGGGGATCCAGTCCGCGATTCCTGAACCTGCAGCTTTCCGCTCTCTGCAACATCCTGTGAGCCAAGTGCACACCTGCAAGAGCCTTTAGAGAGTCTGCGGTGGTCCACCAGCAGCAGCTTTTCCCAGTGTGCACCCGCCACCGCGACATTCGCGGCCCTCTGCAGAGCCTGAGCGATCCCCACCGGCCCCAGAGAGAACGCGGGCAAGTGACCTAACCTCCGGGGCGCCCCTCACGGAGCCGCAGAAAGGCGGCTGGGGTCGCGACTTTCCTGGCCCGCTGCAGGCCTCCCAGTCCACGCTTGGGAAATGCAAAAAGGCGGCTGCTGTCGCGACTTTCCCGGCCCGTCGCAGGTCTCCCAGTCCGCACTTGGGAGCCGAAGAAAGGTGGCTGGGGTCGTGCGCCACCTCAGACAGGCTGTTCTGTGAGCAGAAATTTCACGGAGGGCAGTATGTGTTCTGAACCACACAGAGGGGAGCAGAGACTCTGGCTTCCTGCAACTCGAAGGTCTGAGTGCTTCCGGGCAGATTCATTGCTTGGACTCTCTAAAAAGGTGAAAAGGCTACAAAAGGCCAAAAACCTTCAGAGAGTGAGAGATTGAGAAACCAGTTTCCACAGAGCTCAGTTCCTTGACTGGGGGGCAGGGTGACTCAACCCAAGCAAGACTGACTGGAAAAAAATGCCTCAGGCCCCTCCCCCAGAAGACCAGCCAAAAAACAAAAGGACTATAACCACAGAGTCCCCATAAAATTTTAAATCCCCAATGCCAGGGGTAATCAATATATTAAGCTCCTGGTAATACCCTCAAAACCATATATTTCATAGATACAAGTTTGTTTTTGTTTTTGTTTTTGTTTTCTTTCTTATTCTCTCTTTTTTATTTTATTTTAGTCTTCACTTGCTTTCACATTTCTTTTTTCTTTTATCCTTTTTTTTAACTACTTAACATTACAACGAGAGGTTTAATACAACTATAAACCCAGGAGGACCTGATTTGTGGACCCAGGAGGGCCACAAATCAGGTCTCAACCGATACCAAAAGATAGAGATGATTCCCTGCATTTTCTCAGACCACAATGCTTTAAAACTGGACCTCAATCACAAGAAAAAGTTCGGAAGGAATTCAAACACTTGGAGACTAAAGACCAATATGCTCAAGAATGAGGAGATCAACCAGCAAATCAAAGATGAACTTAAACAATTCATGGAGACAAATGAGAATGAAGACACATCGACCCAAAACCTATGGGATACGCCTGCGAGGAGTTATAACCACCCTCTCTCCCATCTTATCCCTCTGTCAGTGTTTCTACGTATCTGCTTTTGTTCTGGTATTACATGAATCTTATTCTTGGGGTTCATTCTGCTAGGTTCTTTTACTTCTTGTCATTTATTCGTGTTGGTCTATATGTTTGTTCGTGCTT
>JAPYYJ010004163.1:0-10725 GCA_028533885.1 Nasua narica
TTTTTTTTTAAAGATTTTATTTATTTATTTGAGAGAGACAGAGAGAATGAGAGAGAGGAAGAGGTCAGATGGAGAAGCAGACTCCCCACTGAGGAGGGAGCCCGATGCGGGACTCGATCCAGGGCCTCCAGGATCATGACCTGAGCCGAAGGCAGTTGCTCAACAACTGAGCCACCCAGGCGCCCTAAATAAAATCTTTAAAAAAAAAAGAAAGAGGGGCACCTGGGTGGCTCAGTGGGTTAAAGCCTCTGCCTTCGGCTTGGGTCATGATCCCGGGGTACTGGGATCGAGCCCTGCATCGGGCTCTCTGCTTAGCAGGAAGTCTGCTTCCCCCCTCTTTCTGCCTGCCTCTGCCTACTTGTGATCTCTCTCTCTCTGTCAAATAAATAAATAAATAAATAAAATCTTTAAAAAAAAAAAGAAAGAAAGAAAGGAAAAGAAAATATAGACTCTTAGGTCCCATCCTAGTACTACCAAATCAGAATCTACATTTTTTTTAAAAAAGTCCTCACATTATTTATATTAAGCTTTTTTATTAAGGTACAATTGACATATAACATATCAGTTTGGGGATGAACATTAAATGTTGAGAAGCATTAAAACTCTCATTTAGCTGGTCTTGTGTAAGTTAGGCAATTTTAAGTTCACCCTGTGAATATGGCTTTTGTGCTGTAGAATTATTGTCATAACTTCATGTAGCTTTCATCTTTCAAATCAGTTTAAAAAAATTCATGTGCGTGGCCCTACCCTTTGCCTCATTAATCCTTTTCTAGATCTAAATTTCCTTCTTGAAAACATAGAAACCCTAACAATAAATACACAGTGCTTCCCGTAGCTCAGAATATGTTCTATGTAAACCAAACACTTGGTATTCTCTCTGTGGTTTGTATTCTATTTGCAAAGTTTTTCAGTTGATTCGTTAGGCTTTTCACAGGTTGCCTTTTTTTTTTTTATGATTTATTTATTTATTTTAAAGAGAGAGAGTATCTCAAGCCAACTCCTGGCTGAATGCAGAGCCCAGCATGGGGCTCAATCTCTTGACCCTGAGATCACAACCTGAGCCAAAACCAAGACTGGGAAGCTTAACCAACTGTACCACCCAAGTGCCCCTCACAGGTTGCCTTTTTGAGGTTGCTGCCTCCTACCCTTTTCAATTTTACTCCAAGCTGAAATATAACCCGCATCTGAAATCTGAAATCCAAAGACTTGGAGATCTGTGGAGTGGGGACACTTGCAGAAAACCAGCCATTGCACACAAGTGCTTTAGGAGTTCGCAGCCACACCTTTCCAAGGAATATTCTTACCTTTGACTTTATTCCTTGACCTATTGCTAAAATGGACTTCACCCGCCCCACCCTCGATCCCTGCCTTCGGCCCCATGTTTATGCGTCTTCCAAATTACCAGCTACCCTGAACACAAAGACAGAGAAAAATCTAGTTTTCTCCTCTTGTCCTGGTGCAAAGCCTGCCCCGCTCTGTGGGTGTCGTTTGCAGTCTAGCTCCTTGCAGTCCTTGAAACTCTCCAATCTAGAAGAGATTTTGTCTTTATCTTTGCATAGTCAAAAGGTCCACTGGAGGTTTCTAATCACCACACCTCTCCCCCCATAAATTTACTTGCCTTCAGAGGCACTTGGCGAAATAGAAAGATGCTACAGGGTTTCAAAAACCCTAAATTTCTGGCTACAGATAGAGCACCCTTTCTACATAAAGTAGTTTTGTTCATTCATTCAGGTGATAGATCCAGCTGTCAGAAAGTCACATATGTGATGGCAGTGTTTTTAAACAGTATTAGCGGTCATTTGTGCATGCTTGCTGTATGACTACAAAGAATGACTCAACTATGGGGGCGCCTGGGTGGCTCAGTTGGTTGAGCAACTGCCTTCAGCTCAGGTCATGATCCTTGAGTTGCGGGATCGAGTCCCGCATTGGACTCCCAGCTCCACGGGGAGTCTGTTTCTTCCTCTAACCTTCTCTCCTCTCATGCTCTCTCTCACTTTCTCTGTCTCTCAAATAAATAAATAAAATCTTTAAAAAAAAAAAAGAATGACTCAACTATGAATCAAATGCCTGTTTTTTACCCCTCATTTCCTTTTTCCAGTATCTTTCGAAAGTTTCCTGCTTCTTGACATAATTTCAGTGAAATTAAACTTGAACAAAATCTCTTTATCAGGCAGTGAGGGAACAAACAGATATTCAGTGAGGGGAAAATGAAACTCCACTTATACCTCACACCACACACAAAAATTAACTCAAGATGGATTATAAACTTGCACATAAAATGGAAAACTATAAAGTTTCTAGAAGAAATCTTTGAATCTAGAAAATATCTTTGCAATCTTGGGGTAGGCAAAGATTTCCTGAGGAAAGCACAGAAAGCACTAACCGCAAAAAAGAAAACAAGAATTGGTAAATCAGACTTCGAGAAAGTTAAACACGTTCAAAAGACACCGTTGAGAAAATAAATAGACAAGCCACAGACTGGGAGAATATGTTTGCAACACATACATCTGACCAAACACTTGCACCCAAAATATGTAAAGAATACATACAACTTATTAATAATTTAAAAAACCCAATTTTAAAAATAGGCCAAAAAATTTCAACAAACACTTCATTAAAATATACATAAATGGCCAATAGACACTGGAAAAATGCTGGACATCATGTCCTCATACAATTTTAAAGCACAACGAGATGCTACACACCCACTAGCTAGAATGGCTAAAAGTAAAGAGAATGAAAACTCTAAACTCTCATGTATTGCTAGTGGGAGTATAAAAATGATGTAACCACTCTGGAAAATTGTTTGGCAGTTGTTTATAAAGTTAAACACACACTTACCATACATTCGGCAATTGCACTCCTAAATGCACACCCCAGCGAAATGAAGGGATGACTGCCCAGACACCCACACGCAAATGTTCATGGCAGCTTTGTTCCCAATAGTGCTACTTTGGAACCAACGCAGGTATCCATAAACAGGAGATTGGGATATAGTGATAGAGTAGAATAAAACTCAGCAATAAAACTAACAATTGATGCAACAACAAGGATTAGTCTCACAGTGTTAGGTCCTAGTAAAAGAAGATAGGCTCAAAAGAGTACATACTGTATAATTTCACTTACATGAAGTTCAGGAACAAGTAAAACTGATCTATTGGTTACAGAAATCAGAGCAGTGGTTGCTTGGGGATGGCGGTGGTGGGAATGACTGGGAATAGGCTGAGAGAACTTTCTGCCATGATAGAACATTCTATCTCTTGTGTGAGTTTTGTCAAAACTGATGGAAATGGACACATGAGATCTATGTGTTTCCCTCTATTTAAGTGATATCTCAATATTTTAAAACTTGTACAGCTTAAAATAATATAATAACTGCATTTTGCCTCTGTTATAGCCATGGATCCATTGATCCTACTAATTCTGCCAATGACCAAGTACTCAGTGATGTGATGGATAGTGTTTATATGTGTTGTCTAGTCAGGTAAACTATTGTTGCTATGAATCGTCTGAATTTTGCTAAGCGTAGCTGCAGATTTATTTTAACTCATGTATTCAACTATAACAAATGTAGATTTGTCTTTACCTCACTTTCTTCAATGCTTTTCAACAATGTGTGACCCCCTTAAGGGGTTTATCTTTATCTTCTGATCTGAAATGTCTTCAGCATGTTGTCCCTTGCTACCAAAATCCCCCCAAGGCATCACAACCCAGTTCAAGTGCCATTTCCTCCGTGAAGCTATTATTCCCCCTGCAGCTAACATAGCTCTCAATTCTTTCCTAAACTAGGGAAGTGCTTTTTCTCTCAAGTACTAATTCCCATGATGATGAAACAGCTTAAAATATATTTGGGGCTTTGTTTCTGGAATGACCTTCTTTTCTAGAATGTAGGCCACACAGGGTTAGGCACACAGAAGGTGCTCAAATGCCTAAATGAATATATGAACTAAAACGTTTAGTCTTGGGGCGCCTGGGTGGCTCAGTGGGTTAAAGCCTCTGCCTTCGGCTCAGGTCGTGATCTCAGGGTCCTGGGATCCAGCCCTGCATCGGGCTCTCTGCTCAGCAGGGAGCCTGCTTCCCCCTCTCTCTGCCTGTCTCTCTGCCTACTTGTGATCTCTCTCTCTCTGTCAAATAAATAAATAAAATCTTTAAAAATAATAATAATAATAAAAATAAAAAGTTGTCTTATATCATGTGGATTTCCTTCCCCTGAACTCAGAGTATGCATGTAAGAAAATAAATAATTTAAATGTCTCCAAATAGATCTTGCCTTAACTAAAAAGAATAATTATAGGAAAATTTGGAGGATACTTTAATTCTTAAACTCTTAAGGTAAAAATACATTGTTTTCATAACCAAAGTCATTTTATACATTACAATCATTATACTAGAGAAAGTTCAACAAAATAAAACAAAAGCGATTGACAGTTTCCCCCTTATTATCAAAAGATAAGGGACTGGTTTAACTAGAAGTATCATCTTTTTTCAGTAGGTATGTCCTGCTTGTCTTTGGTAGGAAGTAAAAAGATGGCTATATATTTCAAATTATTTGCTGTGACAAACGTTTAGCCTATTCATTAATGAGAATATTTTTACTTTCCTTGCAGAGATTAGTTGTATTATGTGATGTGAAAGCCTTTATATGTATGAGGGACTGTTGCTAAATAAATGTAATTTGGTGTTCAGTGGTTACATTCTGTACTTAATGACTGAGGTTCATATCAGTGAGTCCTGTATTATACTAACAATAACAGAGATATTGCTAGTAAGTGATAATTCATTACACTGGACGTACAAACGTGGCCTCATGAATTTGCTGATTGTTTTTTCCTGTTCTGGACAGTAGCCAGTCTCCATTCTTATTACATGAATACTTCAAAGGCCCTGCCAAATAAGTTCATAAAGAAAGTAGGAATTAATATGGTATTAAACAAAGTGCAGTAATGCAAATATTCTAAATATCAGATACTAAGGTAAAGATATTGGCTAAACTGAAAACCACCAGAGGGCAGCTTAATACAAAAGTGATGGATACTTAAAAGAGTATGGTAGTATTTTGAAAGTAATTCCAGCAAGTTAAATACTATAGATACAGAGGAAAGAGAGTAACAAAGACACATTTAATAAAATATTTTAAAATTTTTCAATTATAATATATGTTTATGAGTTTAGCATATTTGTATATCCTATATTCTGTGTACTTTTTAGTTGATCTTCAAATATGAATATGAATTAAAATCCTCTCCCCCATTTTTTTGGCAGCAGCTAAATTGGCCAGGCGGTCAGGCCACTTGGCCTGTATTAAATATTGGCCCATATTTAATACAGTATTAAAATTTTTGGCCAATATTAAAATTTTTTAGGGCACCTGGGTGGCTCAGTGGGTTAAAGCCTCTGTCTTCAGCTCAGGTCCTGGGATGGAGCCGCATGGGGCTCTCTGCTCAGCAGGGAACTGCTTCCCCCTCTCTCTCTCTGCCTGCCCCTCTGCCTACTTGTGATGTCTCTCTCTCTCTGTCAAATAAATAAATAAAATCTTTAAAAAATTTTTTTAAATGTGATCTTGTTTTCCTCTCTGTGGTAGCCAGTGCTTTTCTTAAGAAAGAAGTAATTGACACCACTAATTTGTTTCTTTCGAATTTAATGGAATTAAAAATGAAAATTACGATAATAATTCTCTTTTAAGTACTTTTTATAATTTTAAATAATTGATTTATGCAGCTGTTTGCTTTTTGTCTCTGCCTCTTGTTTGAATACTTCATGAGGTCAAGGACATGTACTTTAAGGACCTTGCCAAGTACAGTGGCTAGGAGGTTGGCTTTCAATAATTATTTATTGTTTCAATTAAATAATTAACTGTAAATTCTTAAGGGACTAACTTATCTGGAGACTATTCCATGTTTTCATGTAGTCAACAGCAATACTTCTGTCCACCTATCTACATATTTATCCATCCATCCATCCACACAGACACATAGCCCTCAAAGAGAATCTTCAGAAGGGGCTCCTTTCTCTTTGTTTTTTTTTTTTTTTTAATTTTATTTATTTATTTGACAGAGAGAGACACAGTGAGAGAAGGAACACAAGCAGGGGGAATGGGAGAGGGAGAAGCAGGCTCCCCACTGAGCAAGGAGCCCAGTGCAGGGCTCGATTCCGGTATCCTGGGATCATGACCTCAGCTGAAGGCAGACACTTAATGACTAGGCCACCCAGGCACTGCCATTTCTCTTTGGTAATTGAAAAAGAAACTTTCTCAGAAAAGAAACAATTCTCAGTGAAGAATTCCCAATTCAGGGCGCCTGGGTGGCTCAGTTGGTTAAGCGACTGCCTTCGGCTCAGGTCATGATCCCGGAGTCCCGGGATTGAGTCCCATATCGGACTCCCGGCTCTGCGGGAAGTCTGCTTCTCCCTCTGACCTTCTCCCCTCTCATTCTCAGTTTCTCTCTCTCTCTAATAAATAAATAAAAAAAAATCTTTAAAAAAAAAAAAAAAGAATTCCCAATTCAAAAATCTTCCTTCTAGAATACATAAAATTGCTTGAGGAATCTTCACAATAGTGGCGGCCTCATTTTTAAGAGACTGACAGCTTTCCTTCTTGTTGGCCAGTTCCACAGTGAGAGTACACATGGGCTCATTATGCTGTTTCCCTGCCTAGAGCTCTGGTTGCTGGTTAAGAGCGACCTTTTGACAAAGTAAAAGATAAAGCTTTTCTTCTTTCACATAATTTATGTTATTTGTCTTGTAATGTGTCAGAGTTTCTGAAGAAAATACATTGTCATTCTTGTGGCTTCTTAATAATAAAATATGAATCTTAGGAATCTTCCCTGGACCATGATCTCTTCCCACTTATAAGCCCCACAGGCTTAACCATCACCTCTCTGCTGATGCCTTACAAATTTATACATTAAATCCTGACTGTTTCCCAAAACTTCAGACTTTTGTATCTACCTGGATGATCCACAGCCACTTTCTACCCTAGTGAGAAGGAAAGGAGAGAGAAGAAAAGGAAAGAAAAAGGAGAGGAAGGGAAAGAGAATAGAGAGGGTGTTTTTGTAGTTTACTTTTCACCTCTCCTCCTCCTTAAAAACTGTGAGAAGGATTGAAACTTCTAGACATTTTTGGCATCCATCAACAGCAGAGGCTTGTCTTTCTTCTATCTGAATATCTGAGAGGACAATGCCATTCGGAGAGCCCAAAGATAGCATGAGGCAGCCGAGGTAGAGTAACTGTCAGTGTCTCATTTTCAGGCAAAAAGAGAGGCTGAAGGAGATACTTTTCCCCCAAGTTCTTCAAAGCCTACGTTAGGCAGACAGAAGATACGAATTTCCATATCCTGAGTCTTGGGGATGCTAAGGATTGAACCAATGGTCTGCCAAAAGTCACTGTGAGGGGATCACCTAGAACTGTGGGCCAGTTTGCAGAAGGACATCAACCTCCCCAAGAGGACTGAAGGGAGGCAAGTCAAGGGCATGATGAAGTGATGGGGTAGGGAAGGTGGGTCAGGAATTGGGCAAGAGAAATGACAATCATAGGTCCTTAATAGTGTTGGCCCAGAGAGAAGACCGTAAGTCTTCTTACCATAAGTAAGTCTGGATCATAAGTCCAGGTATCAAAGAGCACCTGCAGTGAGAATGGAACAACAAGACACCCCTCACCTGTGGTCAGTGGGATCCAGCACCCTGCCCCCAATGCCATTACGTTTTGAAAACTGCCCCATCCCCCAGAGATCCTGAGAAGGGAGGGAACGGAAGAAATCTTGAGAAATAAGGACAAGAGTTTACACTTTGTAATGATAAGGTAGTAAGCCAACTCTGACTGGATATTTACCAAAAGGCATTCGATTTTATGCTGAAGGTAACTAAGCTCCCTATAATTGACAAGATTAAGTGTTTTCACTGTCCCCAGAAATGGGATCTCACAGCAGGTCGATCTCAGTCTAAAGTAATGAAGTAATATTTCTATATAACAGAGATGTGATTGAATTTTGTAGCACCTACACAAAACTTATCCCAATTTCTCTCACCTGCAGATGAGTTGTATATGTTTACTTTTACTGTCTTCTCTCTTTGCTATGCATAACACCAGATTTTTATAATGTTGGGTTAACATTTAACTGTCTAACTAGTTCTGTTTTTCACTTAGTCAAGAATTACGAACATTTTTTCAAGTCACCAAATATTTTCCCTTAGTATAATTTTTTAAAGACTTAATTTTTTAGAGTAATTTTAGGTTCACAGCAAAATTGAGAGGAGGGGCTTTCCTATCACCTCCTCACCCCCACACATGCACAGCCCTGTTATCAACATCCTCCTACCAGAGTGGCATATTCTTTACAATTGATGGATATACATTGACAGCTCATAATTACCTAAAATTAGTAGTTTATTTTAGGGTTCATTCTTGATGTTGTGCTTTATATGGGTTTGGACAAGTGTATAATGACATGTATCCATCATTATTGTATTATACAGAATATTTTCACTGCCCTAAAAGTCCTTTGTACTCCACCTATTTATCTCTCCCTGCAGCCCAAGCCCTACCAAGCCCTGATCTTTTTACTGTATCCATAGTTTTGCCTTTTCCAGAACATCATATAGTTGGAATTACACAGTATGTAGCCTTTTCAGATTGGCTTCTTTAACTTGGTAATATGCATTTACGTTTCCTCCACCACTGTTTCACGGTTTGGTAGCTCACTACTTTTTAGAACTGAGTAATGTTTTATTATCTGGATGTACCACAGTTTATTTATTCATTTACCTACTGAAGGACATCTCAATTGCTTCCAAGTTTGGCCAATTATGAATAAAGTTGTTATAAACACCCATGTGCAGGTTTTTGTGTGAGCATATGTTTTTAACTCCTTTAAGTAAAGTACCAAAAAGTATGATTGCTGCATAGTATAGTCAGAGTAGGTTTAGTTTTGTAAGAAAATGCCAAACTGTCTTCTAAAGTGGCTGCACCATTTTGCATTTCCACCACCAATGAGTGAGAGTTCCTGTTGCTCCACATCTTCATCAGCATTTGGTATTGTCAGTTTTCTAAATTTTGGCCTTCCTAATAGATATATAGTGATATTTCATTGTTATTTTAATTGGCATTTTCCTGATGACATATGATGTGAAACATCTTCTTTGTTGATGTATCTGTTAAATTCTTTGGACCATTTTTTTAAATTGGGTTTTTTGTTTTCCAAGTGTTTTTATTTTTATAATTTATTTTTTTTATTAACATATAATGTATTATTTGTCCCAGGGGTTTTCCAAGTATTTTAAGAGTTCTTTGTATACTTTGAATAGCAGTCCTTTATCAGATGTGTCTTTTGTAAATATTTTCTTCCAGTCTGTGGCTTGTCTTCTCATTCTCCTAACGTCATTGTTCATAGATGAACATGTTCATCAGAGCATCATTGTTCAGGGACGCCTGGGTGGCTCAGTTGGTTGAGCAGCTGCCTTCAGCTCAGGTCATGATTCCAGCGTCCTGGGATCAGGTCCCACATCGGGCTCCTTGCTCGGCAGGGAGCCTGCTCCTCTCTCTGCCTCTGCCTGCCTCTCTGCCTGCTTGTGTTCTCTCTCTGTTAAAATAAATAAATAAAATCTTTTTAAAAAAAAAAGAACATCATTGTTCAGCACAAGTTTTTAATATTAGTGGAATCCAGTTTATCAATTATTTCTTTCATGGACTGTGCCTTTGATGTTGTATCTAAAAAGTCAACACCACACCCAACATCATCTACGTTTTCTTCTCCTGTGTTATCTTCTAGGAGTTTTATAATTTTTCATTTCACACTTAGGTTTATGATTCATTTTTCCATTAGTTTTTGTGAAGGGTGTAAAGTGTGTCTAGCTTCACTATTTCACATATAGATGTGTAGTTGTTTCAAGTATCATTTGTTGAAAAAACTATCTTTGCTCCGTTGTGTTACCTTTGCACCTTTGTCAAAGATCAGTTTAATTACCTTTACCTGGGTCTATTTCCAAGCTCTCTATTCTGTTCTACTGATCTGTTTCTCTGTTCTTTTGCCAGTATTACCCTGTGTTAATTGCTACAGCTTTATATAAGACTCGAAGTTGGGTAATGTTAGTACTCCAACCTTGTCTTCTCCTTCAATATTGTTTTGGCTATTCTGGGTCTTTTCCCTCTGCAGGTAAACTTTGGAAGCAGTTTGTTGATACCCACGAAATAACTTGTTAGGATTTTGATTGGGATTGCATCTAATCTGTTGATCAAATTGGGAAGACCTGACATCTTGGCACTATTGAGTCTTCCTATTCACAAACACAGAATATCTCTCCATTTATTTAGTTCTCTGATTTCATTCATCAAGAATTTTGTAGTTTTGGGCACCTGAGTGGCTCAGTTGGTTAAGCGTCTGCCTTCGGCTCAGGTCATGATCCCGGAGTCCTGGGATCAAGTCCCACATCGGGCTCCCTGCTTGGCGGGGAGCCTGCTTCTCCCTCTCCCACTCCCTCTGCTTGTGTTCCCTCTCTTGCTGTGTCTCTCTCTGTTAAATAAATAAATAAAATCTAAAAAAAAAAAAAAGAATTTTGTAGTTTTCCTCATACAGCTCTTTTACATAATTTGTTAGATTTATATCTAAGCATTTCATTTTGGGGATACTATCATAAATGGCACTGTGTTTTTAATTTTAAATTCCATTGTTGATTGCTGGCTATCAATATAATTTTTAAGAGCAGCATTGTAATTGATCATATATGGCTATTTGGT
>JAPYYJ010004164.1:0-10724 GCA_028533885.1 Nasua narica
TATTGTGGCCATTGCGGCTATGAACATTGGGGTACATGTGGCCCTTCTTTGTACTGCATCTGCTTCTTTGGGGTAAACACCGAGTAGTGCAATTGCAGGGTCATAGGGTAGCTGTATATTTAATTTCCTGAGGAATCTCCATACTGTTTTCCAAAGTGGCTGCACCAACTTACATCCCCACCAACAGTGGAGGAGGGTTGCCCTTTCTCCACATCCTCTCCAGCATTTGTTGTTGACTGTCTTGTTGATTTTGGCCATTCTAACTGGCGTAAGGTGGTATCTCAGTGTGGTTTTGATTTGAATCTCTCTGATGCCTAAAGATGATGAACATTTTTTTCATGTGTCTGTTACCCATTTGTATGTCCTCTTTGGAGAAGTGTCTGTTCATGTCTTCTGCCCACTTTTTGATGTGATTATCTGTTTTGTGAGTGTTGAGTTTGAGGAGTTCTTTATAGATCTTAGATATCAGACCTTTGTCTGTAGTGTCATTTGCGAATATCTTCTCCCATTCTGTGGGTTGCCTGTTTGTTTTGTTGACTGTTTCCTTTGCTGTGCAGAAGTAAAGCCTTGTTTTTAATTTACAGTTTAACATTATTAGCTAAGTCATGGAATAATAATCGCTAGTATTTATTTTTAACCCTGACTTAATTATGATGATGCAAGTAAGATTCACTGGACACTTTTGTCAAGAAAAGACAAATCCTTCAAAATATAGCAGCAGTCACAAACTAATTCATGGTGATGAAAGTGATTTTGAAGAAATGAAGATCAAAAGAGTTTATATTTTACTAGGTTCTGTTTAGTAACTATAACTGATGATGAAGTGTCAAAACTATAGCGTGTTCTAACTAATGCACTGGTTAATGGGGCAAGAGAACCAATGAAACTTAAATAGCTTTTAAATTCACACATAAAGACATGCTCTAAATCAAGAGTACCTTATAAAGGAAAGGTATTGAATTAAAAATTTGATGAAAGTAAACGTTTAATATTTTCTACATGACTATTTGTGTTTTTTGAGTGATTGTAGAAGCATTTTGAGCTAACACTAGAAGTCTCTGTATACATAACCACTGAGCTCTTAGCGTGAGACCATTTCAGAGGTATTAACTTGAAAATAGTGGGCAAAAAGCTCGTGCAAGTACCACACTTCAGTGACACCATGCATCAAGGGCAGAAATAAACCAATGATAGGGAGGAAGACCAAGTCATACAGTAAAGAAAAATAGCAAAGTGTTTTTCATTCCAGTTTAACAAAGCCAGAGATATTCCTAGCACCGCGATCCTTTCAGTATCTGTGAAATTTGCACATGAACGATTTTTAGCTTCTGTGCTAAAAAATACAGCTAGATGTGAAGTATATATAAAAATATTCAGGGGCGCCTGGGTGGCTCAGTGGGTTAAAGCCTCTGCCTTCGGCTCGGGTCATGATCTGAGGGTCCTGGGATCAAGTCCCACATCAGGCTCTCTGCTCAGCAGGGAACCTGCCTCCCCCTCTCTCTCTGCCTGTCTCTCTGCCTTCTTGTGATCTCTCTCTCTGTCAAATAAATAAATAAAAATTTTAAAAAATTCAGTTTGGAGTTCAAGTTCTGTGTAGGAGTTTGCACTAATGGTACACCTGCAAAGGCAAGTAAGCATTCTGGAGTCATCACCTGAATTTAGGAGCTGGTGCCAGAATAGCATTAACCTCCACATTCCTTATTTCATTGAAATGTTTTCATTTTTTTTTAAGTTAGGTGCACTAAATAATGTATTTAGTGATGTAGTGCAAAGCGTGACTCTAAAAACTGAAGGGTCAAAATTGACATTATTCTTTTTATGTGAAGATAATATGAAAGCTATCAAAAACTGTTGTTTCATGCCAAAGTATAATGGCTACTTTTTTAAAGAATTTATTTATTTATTTATTTGACAGAGAGGAGAGAGATCACAAGTAGGCAGAGAGGCAGACAGAGATGTGGAAGCAGGCTCCCTGCTGAGCAGAGAGCCTAATGCGGGGCTCCATTCCAGGACCCTGAGATCATGACCTGAGCTGAAGGCAGAGGCTTTAAACCACTGAGCCACCCACGGGCCCCTATAATGGCTATTAAGAATAAAATTTTTGTTGAAATATTTGGAGTGCAGAATAAAATCTCATCATTTATGCAATATAAGAAACCAGCTTGGTTTCAACATTTTAAAGTTTAAGTTAAGCATCCAGACTTGTTATTTATCTGGTATCTTTGGTATTTCTAATTATCTTAATACCTCCATGAAAAGAAGGAATGAAGGATGTTTTTTTTGTGTTTTTTTTTTAAATATTTTACATATTTATTTGAGAGACAGAGAAAGTGAGAGAGAGCATGAGTGAAGAGAAGGTTAGAGGAAGAAGCAGACTCCCCGTGGAGCTGGGAGCCGGATGTGGGACTCGATCCCGGAACTCAAGGATCACAACCTGAGCCGAAGGCAGTTGCTCCACCAACTGAGCCACCCAGGCGCCCCTGAATGATGTTTTTTAAAGGCAAAAGCTAAAGCAAGATTCTTGAAATAAAAGAATGCTATGTGATCCAGATTTCAATAACAATTATTCAGTAGGTAGGTAGTAAACTTAATAATTTACCTGTGTAAAGTTATCAACAAGCACTTTATAAATTTGGTGAAATGATTTAAAGTCCTTTTCCATCAAAAGAATATTCACTTATCAGATATTAATGAAATCCAAGATCAATTTCTTTCATCATAAGTTAAATAACGCTTAGCAATAACTTTCAGGATAAATTGTTGGCACTGGCTACTGATGAAGAATTAAAGATGAATTTTGAAAATGCAGCATCACTCTTTATACTAGATAAAAATTAAGAATAAGTATCTTGAGCTTGCTGAAATTGCTTTAAAATCACTTCTTTCGCTGTTATCAACATATCATTTTGAGACTGATTATTCTATGATGTTATAAAAAATTGAAATAGTTTGGATATATTATTCCCTGTGAATACTGTTGTCATCAATAGAATGTATACTAGATAAGTTAAGCAAGGAACAAGTTCATTTGTTACATTAAAACTATATTTTGATGTGTAGGATGTCTCTTCAAATTCTGAAGTAGGTATTCTCTGTGGAGAATCATTATTTTACTCTTAATTTCTTAATTTCTATTATGGAACTACAACAAGTTCAAGTGTAATAGTGGTTCTTTATATGATCACAGTGATGCAAACTTTCAATGAGCAGTATGTACAGTTTTTAAATCTTTTCTGTAATGCTTGTTCTGATTATATTTGCTAAATGTAATACATTTTCAGTTGACTCTAATAGTAAAGATTGGCTTATATTTTGTCTGTTTTTAATTCAATTTCATTTTCCTAGAAATTTATTTTATTGGATTTTATAGAAGTATAGTTTTTGTAACAAACTAGAAATATTTTAAAAATAGAGTTTTGTTCTAGATAGTTAAGACACAGTGCCCTATACTTCTATACTTCCCTGAGTGATAGTGTTAAAGACATGTGAAATGTTCAGCAAATATCTGTGGATATATAAATTTATACCAATAAATTAGGTAATACTTTCTGAAGGAAATAATTTCTCCCAGTGGATAGCTGTATCTATAGAGGGCTTCTTTGCACCTGCTGGTTTCCAGGGGTAGAAATAATTAGAGTACACAACATGAACTGAATTATGTATAATTCTTCATAAATTTCAAAATGTGAATAAGGTCGATGTCACAGAAAACTGCACGGAGTTTAATACTCCTATAAATAAAGCAAGCACACCTCTTTTCTGTGAACTGTATATATCATCATGCAGATAAAACAGTAAATTAGAATGTCTAAAAAGCATCAGGCTGTTATGTGACCAGAAAAAATTTCTTAAAAAGATAAAAAAAAAAGCAACCACCCTACTGCCTTTTGTTTTGGAAGATTTGACGTTAGGAAACCCACCAGGCTGAGTTTTTGTTTGACCAAACAAAAGAATACTATGAAAGTGAAAAATAAAACATCATAACAAGACTTTGGCATTTCATTAGTAGTCTCATACAGAATACAAAGTCAATGTATCCCTATGGAGGCCCATGGGAGAAATGCCAAAAACAAACTAAAGCAGTTGATGGTCCTTGATCTCTTTAATACCTATAGCTCCCATATTTGGAAGTTCAAGGAAACTTTTGCTTTAGTAAGTAACTACAATTCTTTTGAATAAACTTTTAATCAAGATCAGCTCTTTTACCTTTAAAATAAATTTTTAATCAAAGTCTTAATGTCTTCTCCACCCATGGGTTATATGTAGGATTCTATAAAGGACAATTGAGTATGCTCATTTCTTCCCTGAGTGGACAAGCTAAGTGCCATTGCTATTCTATAGAATTCTTAGCTTGCTTTTCCAATTGTGTGAAGCAAGAATATACTTTTTGTCTGGATGATGTGAAATGTGATTAGTTGTTACAATGACTGTCACTTGTGTATGTGCCTTATTGAATTACACAGTGGCTTTCAATAACCCATCATCAGACGCTTGAAGTCCTTCTAAAGAGAGTGTTATTTGGTAAAATGTGAAATGCTTATTTATATCCATTTTTTTAATCTCTTAGTAACACCAACAAAGGGCTTTCAATTAATCCAGCTGGTTGGATAAAGAGTGGGGCAAAATCCATTGCACTAAAGTTATTTCCATATAATAAACTCATTCCGGATCCTCATCCTCTGAAATTGTCAGAGCCAAAAAGTTAAATTATCTTTGACAATGCAAAAAAGAAAATGTCTTTGCAATATTTGGAAAGCAATGTATCTGCTGAAATGCAAGAGAGTTTATAAAATTTACACAAAATCTTTATTGAAAAATAATTGGAAGCCACCCACAGCATGCTATAAAAAAATTCCAATTTTCTATCCTTTTTAATTCTGATACTATTAGCTTTCTTTGCCTGTAATATGGAAATTGAAACATAATAGTGTTTGCCCAATGTTTGAAAATACAGAATCTTGTTATATTACTATAAGTTCTTATTCCTACTCTTTGAAATAGTCTATATTTTCTACTAAATAACTAGTCTTTTTCATTTTCTTCTTATACATTTTACAATTTCAAGGACATTCAAAACTACCTTTCATCAATTCTTCCCATGCTATAGATGAACATAATTTTAATATTTACAGGTCATCCTATGTTATTGAGCTACAATTTTCTGAGAGAATGCACAAGGTCCCACATCAAGAAAGTATCAACCTTTTCAAATATATAAGCAATTAAGCCATCACTCTATATCTCATGGGCCCACTAGACTAAGAAAAAAATTTTTTTAAATACATAGATAATACTACATTTCTTGATGTAGAAAACAAGGTGAATTTGCTGACAGGATCAAGTACAGACATATATTCCTATTTCCATCAAAAAACCTGATGCTATTGCACTACTAGCTATTTACCCCAAAGATACAGATGTAGTGAAAAGAGGGGGCACATGCACCCCAATGTTCATAGCAGCAATGACTACAATAGCCAAACTGTGGAAGGAGCAGAGATGCCCTTCAACAGATGAATGGATAAAGAAGATGTGGTCCATATACACAATGGAATATTATTCAGCCATCAGAAAGGATGAATACCCACCATTTGCATCCACATGGATGGAACTGGAGGGGATTATGCTAAGTGAAGTAAGACAAGCAGAGAAAGACAATTATCATATGGTTTCACTCATATTTGGAACACAAGCAATAGCACGGAGGACCACAGGAGAAGGGAGGGAAATCTGAAGGGGGAGAAATCAGAGAGGGAGAGGAACCATTGGACACTATGGACCCCGGGAAACAAACTGACGGTTTCAGAGGGGAGATGATGGGGGAGGGGGCAACAGGGTGATAGGTATTAAGGAGGGCACATGTTGTGATGAGCACTGGGTGTTATAATGTAATTAATGAATCACTGAATACTACATCAAAAACTAATGATGTACTATACAGGATCTAAATGAACATTTAAAAAAAAAAAAACTAATGCTCTCTTGCAACCATGGGTCCTTGAGCATCTTTAGAGTGCATTAAAATGCAGTTTATGATTTTCCTTGTTCAAATTATTGATGACCTATCAAAATATGTAATATGTACTTCAGTATTAGAATGAAATATCCAAAACAAAATCCAGAAAGAGAAGACTATTTTTATAATCAAGTAGAAAGAAAAATTGGTACACTTTAAATCCTTTACTTCTTTGAACTAGATCATTTAAGTTGCTCTTATCTGGCAGAATAGAAGGAAGTGTTTAGTGTAACAATTCCCCCAGTCCTTAGATTTGATTTCTGAGCACATTGAGGAATTTTCTTTTTTCTTTTTCTTATTTCTGTTCTTAACAGAGCAGGAAGCTATATTTTTCCCTACAGACAAATCATGGACAAGGGCCTAGCTTGTGGCCCAGTTTAGTCCTTAGCCATCTGAATTTAAAATGCTATCACAAGATTTCTTCTAAATCACCAAAACTTAACAGACTATTTTTCTCTCTGCATTTCTATTTGCCACTTACTCTGTACTTTGATGTTGCAATACCAGTTCAAACTTCCTCTTCTCTATGCCAAATATAAAAGGTTCTTCTGTCAGCAAAATTGGTGATATTGACTTTCATCTTAATTTTTAAGATAAATTAATCATTTATATTTGGTTTATTATTTTAATTTTGAAAGCAGATAACTTATTTGCTATTCAATGTCTAAGAACAGCTTTTAACATTCACATGAGAATGTTCATGTAAAAGAGAGATATTTTAAGCTATATATATGTCAATATGGAAAAAGACAATGTCTACCGAGGCAATAGTTTGAAAGAGACCAATCTCTAAAGGTATTTGCGTGTAAATTGAGTGTTTTGAAATTATGGTTCCAGATTATGATCTAATTGGGAAGTATTCCATTGAAATTGATATTTCCATTTTAAGCAAATTTAGTTACACGGTCCATTGCTAAAATAATTATATCTGTATAGCATATGTAGCAAGATACAAAGTATCTTAAACTTTAAAATACAATAGCTAAAAAGTTTGTTTTTAGTTTAGTGTATTTCCAATAAAAAATGAAGAGACACCTGGGTGGCTCAATGAATTGAGCTACCGACTCTTAATCTCAGCTCAGGTTATGATCTTGGCATCCTGGGATGGAGCCCTTGTCAGGCTCTGAGCTCAGCACGTAGTCTGCTTGTCCCTCTCCCTCTGATCCTTCCCGTTTATGTGCACTCTCTTTCTCTCTCAAATAAAATAAACAAACAAATAAATAAAAAAAATTTAAAGAATTAAAAGTAGAAACAACATGAAAATAGCAAATCAAATAAAGACATTTAGAGGTTCCCATTTCTTAAAATCTCATCGTTGTCTTTTATGATTGAATTTGAGCCCCATATTTTTCTGTTTTCCAACTGAATTATCTTAGTAGTGTTATTATATTAGTGCCTTTTCCCCACAGATCTTATTTGATTACTTTCTAATCCACATAGTGGGTCACATTTAGTCCTTTTTCTCTTCAAATCATGCCACAGCCATTTATTTCTATGCCAGTGTTCAGTCACTGGGAAGATGTCTGAAAATGAAAGGTGTGGTAAATTATCCTCTTACTTCATCTGTTAAGATTTTATTTTCTATTTAATGCAGTGTAAGGACAGTGTGACTATCCTGAGGACTTCAACTGTTGCTAATCATTGTATGATGTAGAACACACTTTATTTCCTCTTTTTAATGCCAATTTTGTAGAAAAAATAATCTATACAGGTTGTCTTCACTCCTTTTCCAGTTCATTTCTAAACTATTTAGATCTTCCGTTGACCTCTACCACTGTGCTAAAATTGCTCTCACAGTATTTAGTTAATATAATACAGCTATGTATTTTCAGTCCCATCCTCCTGGATTTCTCTAAATAATTTAGTCTTCACTAATCAAATTCTTGCCATCATTTCTACCTTTAGGTCTATTTTGTTTTACTTTCTCAATTATCTAGTAGCTCTTTTTGTTGTTGTTATCTTTCTATACCATAGAAATAGATATTTTCTAAAGTCTAGTTCTCAATCCTATTCTCTTTTCACTACATTCTCTTCTAATTAATTAATTAATTAATTGGAGTTAATGTTCTATGCTCATGAATGGGAAGAACAAATATTGCTAAAATGTCTATGCTAAAATTGGAGTTAATTAATTAATTAAAATCCTCCAATTAATTAATCCAACCAATCTTACAGCTTAAATTACTATTTTAATGTAGATGACACAGCCCTTTCCCTAAGTAAGATAACCAGAGTACAAAACCAGTTACTCCATTTAATAACAACGTAATTACCCAGTATTAATTTTTATTATTTATTTTTGTGTTGTTTATTTTGTCTAGCACCCTGACATGCTATCCTTTCTCTCTTCTTCAACTCATCCTACTTAAATATCTATCCAAGCTTTGTCTCAAATGTATTATTTTTAATGAAACTCTTCCTGATTCCCCAATATGAATATGATGATCATTTCTCTAATATGATTTCTACTTTGTTTGTGGCCCTTTCTTACTCTACTTGTTTTTACTGTTACATGTTTTAATTCTTTCTATTCAATCATAATCTTTTTCAAGGTGTTTTTCAAGGTAGGTGTTTTAGTTCATTCAGACTGTTATAACAAAATATCATAGACTGGTTGGCTTATAAACAGTGGAAATTTATCTCTCACCAGAAAGCCTAAGATCAAAGGGCTGGCATGCTCACATTCCAGTGAAGTCTCAATTCTTGGTGCATAGCTGGTGTCTTCTCCCCGTGTCCTCACAAACTGAAAAGGGTGAGGGATCTCTCTCGTGTCCCTTTTATAAGGGCTCCACCCTCATTGACCTAATAACCTCCCAAAGGCCCCAGCTCCTAATAACATTATTCCAGGGACCAAGGTCGAAGAGGTTGCTGGCTGTGTTCTCCTCAATGATTTGATGGGTTTCTGTCTCACATTTAGGTCTTCATCCATTTTGAGTCCATTTTTGTGAATGGTGTAAGGAAATGGTTCAGTTTCATTCTTCTGCATGTGGCTGTCCAATTTTCCCAACACCATTATTGAAGAGACTATCTTTTTTCCATTGGATATTCTTTCCTGATTTGTCCAAGGTTAGTTGACCATAGAGTTGAGGGTCCATTTATGAGTTCTTTATTTTGTTCCATTCCACATTGATCTATGTGTCTGTTTTTGTGCCAGTACCATACTGTCTTGATGATTATAGCTTTGTAATAGAAATTGAAGACCAGAATTATGATGCCACCACCTTTGGTTTTCTTTTTCAACATTCTTTTGGCTATTCGGGATCTTTTCTGATTCCATATAAATTTTAGGATTATTTGTTCCAGTTCTGTGAAAAAAGTTGACAGTATTTTGATAGAGATTGCATTGACTATGTAGATTGCTTTAGGTAGCATAGACATTTTAGTAATATTTGTTCTTCCCATTCATGAGCATAGAACATTTTTCCATTTTTTGTGTCTTCCTCAATTTCTTTCCTGAGTGTTCTATAGTTTTCTGAAGACAGATCCTTTGCTTCTTTGGTTAGATTTATTCCTAGGTATTTTATGGTTTTGGGTGCAATTGTAAATGGGAGCACCATCTTAATTTCTCTTTCTTCTGTCTCATTGTTGGTGTATAGAAATGCAATTGATTTCTGTGCATTGATTTTATATCCTGCCACTTTACTGAATTCCTATGAGTTCTAGCAGTTTTGGGGTAGAGTCTTTGGGTTTTTCACACAAAGTATCATATCATATGCAAAGAGTGAGAGTTTAACTTCTTCTTTGCTGATTTGTATGCCTTTTATTTCTGTTTATAGCATCAATGTCCACAACAACCAAACTATGGAGAGAGCCCAGATAAATGGATAAAGAAGATGTGCTATGTGTATACAATGGAATACTACTCAGCCATCAAAAAGATGGAATCTTGCCATTTGCAATGACTTGGATGGAACTAAAGAGTATTATGCCAAGCAAAATAAGTCAATCATAGAAAGACAATTATCATATGATCTCACTGATAAGGGGAATTTAAGAAACAAGGCAGAGGATCATAGGGGAAGAGAGATAAAAATAAAACAAGATAAAACCAGAGAGGAAGACAAACCATAAGATACTCTTAATCTCAGGAAACAAACTGAGGGTTACTGGAGGGAAGGGGATGCGGGGATGGGATGGATAGGTGATGGAAATTAGGGAGGATATGTACTGTGGTGAGCTCTGTGTGTTGTGTAAGAGAGATGTACTGAGAGAGGGGTACCTCTCAGTACCCCTGAAACAAATAAACATTATATGTTAATAATAAAAAATAAAGGCTCCCATTAGGAGTGCCCTTGATATCAAGGTCTCTCCACTAAGTCATGCATCTGGTACTTTCTCAGTAATTTTCTTTCTAGAAAGTTAAAGACAGCTTTGTACAGAAAGAATGTGGATATCTTCTTAAAGCAGATTTGCCATTGATTCACAACAGTAACTATTCATTTTTTGAAAAGAATGTGCAAAGTACTGATTTTTTTCCAACTAAGTCACATTAAACACCTTTCAAACTAACCTTCTCCTCTGAAAAAGTCATTTGAGATATAATACAGAACTTACACATTCCAGAAACTTTTTTTTTTCCCCAAATTTATTTTAATTTTTCAGTGTTACAAGATTGATTGTTCATGCACCACACCCAGTGCTCCATGCAGTACGTGCCCCTCTCGATACCCACCACCAGGCTAACCCCTCCCACCCCCTCCCCTCCAAA
>JAPYYJ010004165.1:0-10723 GCA_028533885.1 Nasua narica
TATTAATGCCAAACACTAATTTTAAAGGAATGTATAAGAGTTTATTCTTGCCTTCAAGAATTTCTGGGATTTTTTAGTGTACCAATAAAATATGCACATAAAAGAATACATTTGATCTTTTAAGTCTGTTTTTTGTTCATCAGCCTGACTTTATAGTCATGATTTCAGTAACATGGGCACCTGGCCACTACTCAAGCGTATTAAATTTGGAGGAGAGTATGCCATCATCTCCTTCTTTTAAATGGTCTGCTAAAGTTAAGATAATACATAGTGTTGATATAGCAATTTAGTTATCACTCTGTTGACATTCAGCTTTCTTTCCTTGAAAATTGAGAGTAAGTTATAAAGCCATTCTCTCTTTTATATTGCTGTGATTGGTGATAATGATTTACAGTAATTCTCTTTTGAGTTTAAACTTGGTTTAATAATATATCACTGGCTTTGGTGTCTGATTCGTGATCACTAATAAACTGCGAAGGTCAACATTTATTTTTCTTTTAGATTTTAGCAAGGAAAGCCGAGGTTATTTAATCCTCTTAAATGGGTATTTCAACTTCAGTCATTAATATTCCACTTATTCCTTCATTTACTCATTTGTTTAACAAATGTTTACTTAGTTCCTACACTGTATCAGGCCTTACCTTGGAGAATATAGTTGGTGGGCAGAATATAGTGGTGGGCAGAATATAGTTCCTATGTTCATAGGGCTCATAGGCCAGCAGGAAAAGTAGACAGGCAGGTGTCATAGAGTTTGATGGGTACTAAGGGGGAAATAAATGGCAGGGACAGGATGATATGGTAGTACATTAGTGGGTCATTTGATCTTGGAAGTTCAGGAAAGGTTTTCTTAAGAGTATGATATCCAATGGACACCTGGGCAGCTTAGTTGGTTAAGCGTCCGACTCTTGATTTCATCTCAGGTCATGGTCTCGGAATCGTGAGACTGAGTCCTATGTGGGCTCTGTGTTCAGTGGGATGTCTACTTGAGATCTCTCTTTCTGTGTCCCTCCATCCCCCCTCCCTATAATAAATAAATGAATATTTTTAAAAAGGAATGTGATATCTAAGTCAAGGAGTCAGATTTTGATTATGTGATATGAATTATCAAAAGAACTTGAGCAGCTTCAGAGAAGTTCTGGTGCTGATACACCTAAATAGCACAGTGCCAGGAGGTTTTGAGTCACTGGAGGGTATGGTATGCAGATGTAAGGGAGAGAGATGATGTGTAAAGGTAATAGCAAAATCATGAAAGTTGACTTTATCTTGTGGGCAATGGATCTCCTTGGAAATGTTACTTAGGGAATTTAGGGATAAAGGAATGAACATAGACTGAATGACTAGTTGATGTAGGGTACCTTAATGTATATCTCTGATTAAAGGTTTTATGTCCTAGTAATAAGGTAATGAAGGCTGGTGGATTGACTTCTAGAAGAGTTCAAAGCTAAGCTCTACCATTTAGTGTTTTATAATCTTGTGCAAATTACTTAATCTCTCTTAGCCTCAGTTTCCTCTTTTATATATGAGCATAATAATAGTACCTGAGAGAGTACTACATGGCATAAAGTAATACCTGTAAAATCCTTGTTACAATCCTGTCACGTGTATCAATAAATCAAAAATATTAATTTCCATGCTATTTATTGCTCAAAGTCACACAGAAAGGATAATTTTGAGCTAAAACTGAGTTTTATCCAAATCTAAAGCCCATAAATTTTTCCTATTATGTATAACTGTTTTGAAGTTGTTTTCACATATAGAAAATGAAGAGCAGTAACAAATTATTTCAAGAGGTTATTGATGAAGATTAATATATTCAAAGTAGTTTGCTTCATATTTTATTTAATCTAACAGACTGAAAATACTTGTCTAGTGGTGTTCACATGGTTACGAGCATGGGCTTCAAAGCGAAACTATCCGTGGAGTGCCTGCGTGGCTCAGTTGGTTAATCATCTAACTCTTAATTTCAGCTCAGGTCATGATCTCAGGGTTGGGAGGTAGAGTGGTGTGTCAGACTCTGCACTGGGTGTGGAACCTGCTTAAGATTCTCTCTCTCCCTCTGCCTTTGTTCCTCCCCCTCCCCCCCCACTCTTGTTTTCTCTCTCTCTTAAAAAAAAATAAATAAATGAAGCAAAGCTATGTGGATTCCAATCCCAGCCCCACTTGGGGAAAATTACTTCATTTCTCTTGTGTAACAACAGCAGCAGCAACAACAACAATATGTAGACCATGGGTACATATTAAGTGAGTAAATCTGTGTAAACAAATAGAAGATTGACTGGCCTATTGTATATATTGTATAACTGTTGATTGCATATTATTATTAAATATCATTATTGTTATATACCCCATAATAAGTCTTATAGTAGCTTGTACCTAGTAGGTGATAAATGTTTTTTTTAATTAATAAAATAAATTCTACCTCTTCCACACTTTTATTTTGTTTTTCAAGAAATTAATAGTTATTAATAGCCGTAGCAAATGAGGTTTAGCCATACCATGCTCCTGACTATGACTTTCTTCCAGACTCTAGAATTTGAGTGAGGATGACACTGGAACATCTAAACTTACAAATAAGTCATTGGAACGAGAAAAGAACTAAACTATGATGTTCCAATCCAGGGGACCACAACCTGACCCTTGAGAGCCCTGGAAACTCTGGATGTTCCAGTGTCATCCTGGAGAAGACGTACTTAATCACTGTTTGACTGTGGACCACTTTGAGAATTGGATAACATTATGAACTTTGGCCCCAGATAAACTTGTTTCTCAAAGTCACACTAAATTTGCCTTGAAATTTCAAGGTTTCAAAGATCCTTGAGGAATATCCACAGGCTCCTCAATTAAGAGATCCCCTTGCATTCAAATGGCTTTATTGTGCAAGAAACAAAAAATTAAATGTGACATGAAAGTAAAATGTGAGGGGAGAAGAGAAAGGAGCCAAATCATCAAAATCACATTCTTTCTTGAACGAAGGTAGATGAGCGACCAAAGGAGAGTTTAGAGTCGTCATTTGGTTTCATCAAGACCTATCAAAAATGATGACAATTTAGATTTAGCTCATAGTTTGTCAACAGTTCTCATGTACATTTTATTTAGCTTAAATTATTTGTCTCTTATGTCTGTATCCAAGGATTTTATCAAATTAAATATTTAAGTTTAAATATTTAAAATTGGCTTATAGTAACTGAAAATAATTGACTTCACCTAATATTTACATCAAGACAATGTCCTTAATATGTTTTTTTATGAGTGATATTATATACTGGTTTTAACTTAGAAATCTAGGTTCATAAATTTTGAATAATTGTAACAGTTGAAATAATGATTATTTCGTTAAAAACATAATCATGTAATATTTGGAATCAATGCAATATATAACTCTACTACTTTCATGTTGTCTCCATTAATTTTGTCATTAAATTTTAATAAGTCCAAAATTTACCCAGCCTCTTACCTTCTTTTTCCTACCATATGTCCTATTAGAGAGCAACTAAATAATACAATTTACAGATGCACTGACCTAAGGAAAACATAGTGTGTTTTCTGTTTTTCTGTATGTTAGACAGTCCATTTAGAAATAGATAGCATGGTAATTACACATTACTATCTGAAACCAGACAAGTTTGATTTGGTTCCCAGTTTTGAACTTCCGAGCTGTGGTAATTTACTTAAGATCCATGGGCGTGTTATTTTTCTTCTATAAATTGAAGATAGTAATATAATCCATTTGGTTGCTATAGAAATAATCTGAGATAACTATATAAAGTTTTTATCATTTAGTAAGGATAGGATATTGTTTAAAAGTAAATTTTGGCATTTACTGATTTTATTTTTTTAATACAGTTTGCGGGCTGATCAGTTGTTACAATCATTTCACAATATGCATTGTCGTTTGAGCCTTGTAGAAACCAAAATTAAGAGAAAATGAAAGAGTAATGACTTGCCTAAAGTCACAAGATGGAAGAAACAGCCCTCTTTGGTCTAACGCTATTCCCCTTGTATCACAGGTCACTGTGTTGTGTTTCAGATTATATAATAATATAGACAATGTGACGCACTGAAAATATTTACTGCAAAAAATCTCAAAATTTTGCAACTTTCTCCCCAAATTATTGCACACTCTGGTCATTTTCTATTTTATTGATCTTTCCCTTTAATTTCTTTCCGTAAGTTTCAAGTTATTTTAGACTTTGCCATTATTATTGATCCAAATAATAAATGGAAATGTTGGCATCACATTTATGGTTCTGAAAGTATTTTTAAAAAAGATTCTGCAAGTATTCTTTTAGTGTGTATGTGCTTTTTAAGTTAAGAATTACAATTCTGCCATGGGTTTATCTTAGAATACAAAAAATTTTGAGTGCTTAAACTTTATGGATCCTTTCAGAAATGATGTCTGAAATAAAGAAATGCATGGGAAATGCTTGATTCAGGGCAAAATTAGAGTGCAAGAATGCGGTTAAATGTTTAAAATGTATTTGAACTCATATTCTATATAAATAGTCTCAGAAAATTTATTTTTGAGGTAAGAAAAATCACAAATTTAACCGTAGTATTTCACTCTGCTTCCTGTGTGTATGAATAGGAATGAAATAAAGCTAGTCGAGTCTAGGAGTGTTCCAGTTGTTGAAATAAGTTTTGATAAAAAACATTTCCAATTTTTCTGCATTTTTTAAAATAAGATGTTACATTTCTTATTGGAACAGAATCTAATATATCGATGCTATGGTACCATCAGATTAAAATTAAAATGGACCCATTTTACCTGCTTCTGTAACAGGCTTATTTGTCTATTATACTGGTTCAGGTATTGTGATTGTACCAATAAATCCATGAATCTTGTCTGTACTATTTATTTACTTTTGTCTTTTGCTCATTTACCTGTATTGTCTTCTTTGCTGTTTCCTCAGAGTTTTTAGACCATAGGTGAGGTAACTGGAACTGTGGTAGTCTCAGGTGTGCTTGTGATGGTGAATTCTGAGGAAGCATCTGAAGTGACTACAGTGTTCACACTTGGTTCAGTGGTAGGAATAAATGTAGGCTCAGCAGAAGCAATGGTATTGATGGTAGGGATGCCTGTCTTATCCTGAATCTTCTTTGGGGGAATGACAATAAATGATGGGTGTAGGTGTGGGTGATGTACCACGGTGGGTGGGTAGGCGTTGGGCAGGACTTGCCATTGAGGAATTTGGGCATGTGGCCTAACTGCCACTGGTTTTGCATAATATGGATAAGGCACGTATTGATGATTAATTGGTACAGCTGGTCTGTGTGGGTAGTGAGTAGGTTCATAGCGAGGATAGTTATTCAGCACATAATGAAATGGGATGTACTTGGCAATTTTCTGATTGAACAGTCTTTCATCATTCTCACGGCACTGTAAAGAGAATACATTATGCAGATGGTATTATTGTAGGCTAGAATGTAGAGATATATTAAAGTATATATTTTAGGATTTAACATTGAGTAACTACAGTATTGGAAGTAGTGAACTCAGCAACCATATTATTTTATAAGATACAGATTTGTACACTTCCCTTCTACTTTTTGATTTTCAACAAATACTAAAAATAATATTAGTTTCAAACAAATTAGAGGAGGTAATCCATAATGTAAAACCACGTTGCCTTGGTCTTGGCATATGTGAAAATATCTCAGTAAATGTCGGGCATTGTCATAAGTACAATAGCCAGAATAATCTCATAGACATTTTTGACCTACTGTGCACACACACAGGAATATATGTGCATTTATTTTTTTCAAATATATTTGTGTATGTATATATGTATTCTTACCACATATTTGTGAATATGTGGTACAAATTTTATTTCTCTAGAGACTAGGCTGAGGGCACACTTATTTTTTTTCTAAACTAATTATAGCAGAATAGTAAAATAATGTGATATGGGAGGATTCCTAGATTCATACTTTGGATTCTTCTCAGCTTCACTTTATTCATTGAAGATCAGTTAGGGAATTTAACATTTTTATTTGTCTCTGTTCGTTATGTGCATTTATAAAAATGTCATTAGATCTTTCCAATAAGTAAAACAAATCAACAATATTACACTGCAAAGCAAGTACTTCTCATGAAAGGAGACATATTTAAACATGCTCATTCAAACATATATGAGGAACAAAAAGAGGAAGTAAGTGCAAGTGTATGAGAAGTATTCAAAGATGGAACAGAGAGGGATCTTTCCCTAAGTCTTCAGTCAGGAGAGATGCCAAACTTTACATTTGTTTTCCTTTATTCCCAATATTAAACTCTGGGACAGTCTCCTCATGCTTCAAAATATACAGGAAAACCAAAAGCACATGATTTGGGTTATAAAAAGAATCCAAGATTTTTAGACGAATATTGAGGTTGATTCACATGATTGGTTGCTAAAGTGGTATTTTTTTCAATGATATTAGATTATTTTGTGAGGTTTTTAGTTTTTAGACAGAAGGCACTTAAATATCATTGAACTTTGCATAATATTATACTTCAGAGTTCATGTCTCTACTAGAAATAATTAAATCAACTTACAGTTGGTTGTTCCTGGTTTGGCACCTCTGCACCCTGCTGAGGTTCACAGAAATAAGAAAAAAGTTAGAAAAAAGCATTGGGCAGAGTCCAGATTTTTTTTTGTGGTTTTAAAAATCTTCTGTACTAAAGACAAAACATGGTTTCTTTGTTTTTATTTTAGTGTTGTGAAATATTATAAAGCATTCTCCATGGTTATTTAATCTATGAAGCTTGTGAACCACCTAAGAAGTGACAACAATAAACTAATTAAAATCTTTAAAATCATCACTGGGGAGAAGAAGAATTTAAGTTTGAATATAATATGATCATCTGAATCCTAGCATCAAGTATACATGATATTTGTTTAAATGAAAAATATGAATAACATATTCAGCTTATAATGGATGTGCATTGGATTTGGGTTTTTGTTTTGTTTTGTTTTTTGAATATATATTATTAAAAAAAGAGATGCATTGAGTATATTTTTTTTCTGCTCTCCTAAGATGATATATGAGGTTTATCTAGATTTAAAAAAATTGCCATTCACATAACATTGGTATATAAATATTATATAGATAAAAGTGTTTTTTTAATCATCTTTCATTTGGTTTTACAATACTTAATTCTGGATTGCAACATGTATAGGGCACCAGGAGTGAGAAAACAATTTACATAAGCATCTATATAAAGCTTTAAAAACTCCCAAAGGTTTTGTCAAGTTTCGAGTTGAGGTCATAGTGATGTGGGAAACAAAATCAAAAGAAAAATTATTAAATGTTCTTACTACTTACAGCCCATTGACAAGTCCTTGAAACAGGTCATTTTCAGAGGAATAACATTCCTCTAGGGACTCAAATGCCTCAATGTTGACACTTTGCTAAGGGCAAAAGGCAATCTTAGCCTGACCTCCAGGATCCTGTAAGTCTACTTTAACATATAAAAATTGCTTTGGAAATTTCCTTTATTACTACCCCCCAAGATCCATGTTGGCAATCAACCCCCAAGCATATGACCCATTGATATGCATCTGGAGGGTCTTATGACTAAGGTTTTATTAGACAGTAATAAATGACCTTTTCCCAACAATAGCTAGCCCCCTCAAGGTCCTGGAAACCTTGCTTCCAAAATTCCTAGAGACTTACACTCTCTTACTCACTCCCAACTTGAAAGTATATAATGGGCCACTCCTCATGACCCCTGTGCAGCTCTTTCTGCCCACAAGTCCTGTCCTGATGCTTTAACAAAACATCTTTTTGTGCTAAAGACGTCTCAAGAATTCTTTTTTGGCTGTCAACTTTGAACCGCAATGTCTTTACTACATCAATAACATTAAATTTTTTTTTTTAAGTGATAGATCTAGTTTAGGACTTTCATACATACCCTTTGGTATAAAAAGACTCTAGAAACCTTTTGGGATATGTAGGTACAGAAAATTAGAAATTTGATAAAATAATAAAATTCGGGGTATGCGGAGATAGAGATTTCTTTGCTCTAATTGTATTATATTACTAATTTAAAAAGTAATAGAAATATTATAGGAAGTTTGCCTACACTCAAAAATTCTGATAATCTAGACATATTCATATAATATCAATTTGTACGTATGTTCCTGGTATATGTTTATTTTGGTGCATTTCAAAAAGAATGATCTTATATTATTTTTCAATTTGTCTCCTATTTTATAGATGAATATATATGGTTGAAAAATGATTAATGATTATGTCATGAAATATTTATTCTTTATTGCTGACCATTAAGCTTCTTTCAAAAAACTTTTATTATAGATGAATAACATCTCTATACCAGTGTCCTTTTTAATAGTTTTCATAGATTCCTTAAGATAGTTTTTTAAAAAATGTAACTTTAGGGGGGGACAAAAATTATTTGATAGAAATTATCAGATTGCTGTACAGAGAGTTGTGCCAACTTATAATGCTATATAAGTTGCTATATATCCCATAGGCTATAAGAGTGTGCAACTCATTACGTAATTGTTAGTAATAAATATTGTCCTGACTATATTTAGAGAGAAGGGATAAATTAACACGTAAAAGATACTATCACAAAATACATATAAATTTGACGACTCATAAGATTGAATAGTAAAATCTATAAATTTTCACTCTTCTTTTGAATTATTTGTTCATGTCCCTGGGGCCTGAAGCCTTTGTGAAAATGGCAAGGAGAATTTGTGAGCTAGAGCAGGCTCAAGTTGCTCTGAAAGAAGTTGCCACAGAGCAGGCAGTTGTGGATCATGCGACATTGCAGTTTATAATAAGGAATGTATATTTGGTCTTCATTCCAGTTTCTGGCACAGTTCTGCTCCTAAAACCCTGGTAATTTCCTAAGTGATGGGAGTGCACTGGGGAAGAAGGTGTCTTTTATTGTGTTAATGACGGGCTGATTGCCAGAGAAACCAATCATTTGATTTGAAGGTTTGGACTTTGAGTTCTTACCCCCTGATCCTCCAGGTACAGGAAGGGGACTGGTTGCCAGTGGTCAGTAAGTCATTGCTACGTAGTGAAGCCTCCTTAAAAGCCCAAAATGATGAGTTGGGAGAACTTCCAGTTTGGTGAACACATGGACATTCACGGAGAGTGGCTTTCCTGGAGTGGGCATGGGAGCTCTGTACTTCTTCCCACATACCTTACCCTATGCATCTCTTCCATCTGACTGTTCCTAAGTTATATCCTTTTATGATAAACTGGTAATCTAGTAAGTGAAACACTTCCTGAGTTCTGTAAGCTACTGTAGTTAATTAACCAAATGCATGAAGGAGGTTGTGGGAACTTCCCGTTTATAGTCAGTCTTCAAAACTACAGGTAATAGGCTGGGCTTGCAACTAGTGTCTGACGTGGGAGATATTGTAGGTCTGAACCTTTAACCTGTGGAATTTGACACTACCTCAGGGAAGATAGTGTCAGAATTGAGTTGAATTCTTCAGCACTCGTGGTGTCCAAAAATTACCTGGTGTTGTGTGAGAACCCACCCTCCCCAACATATACTGGAATTGTGTCCAGGAACCTAAAATCATAATTTTCTTATTTAAATTTTAATTCCTGCCCCTCAAAGAGAAACCCAAGTTTGAAATGGGCTTGTGGCCACAATAAAATGGAATTTCGAAGAATAAGTGAAATAAATTTGAACATAATAATCAAAATTTTTAAAAAGTTTGACTCTAAGAATTTACCTAAAGAATTACCTAATAGATATTAACTTAAAAGCAAGTCTCAATTTAGTAATAAATGAATTATGAAACAAAGGCTAGTGCCTTCCAATATTTATAATCTAAGAAATCATCATATAGGGGCGCCTGGGTGGCTTAGTAGTTAAACATCTGCCTTTGGCTCAGGTCATGATCCTGGGGTCCTGGGATGGAGCCCTGCATCGAGCTCCCTGCTCAAGCGGGAAGGCTACTTCTCCCTCTCCCACTCCCCCTGCTTGTGTTCCCTCTGGCTGTCTCTGTCTCTATCAAATAAATAAATAAAATCGTAAAAAAAAAAAAAGAAAAAAAAGAAATGGTCATATAGCTTCTTCTGTTTGTCTTCTTGCTCTTGCTATTGGCAAATAAGTGTCTGGGATCCCTGAATGAACATGAAAATGAAACACAGCAAAAGCCAAAAAAACAGTGAAAGCAAGTAAAAAAAAAAAAAAAAAAATCAAAAGAAAAAGAGCAAATCCTTTTCTTTGGTCCAGTAGCTTTAACATACAGCATGAAATTCAAGAAAATACCTGAAAACCATAGAATTGTTTATGAATATTATCTCTGGGAAGGAGTCAGTTGACATTCATTGAAGAGTATAACAAAAGACAGAATGATGTTTGAATGGTGAAGGCAGATGTGTCAAGGTCTTTGATACTGATGGAAAATCTTAACCAAGCTCCTAAAGTTTTAAGGATTTAGTCCCTAAAGAAGATGGATCTGTGTAAGATAGGAATTTAATTAAAGGATTTTCTGATCCTAAACTATGATTTATATATTTATTCTTTAAGAATTATTTTTAGAGCATTTTATAACTTAAAAATATTGCCACTATTGTTTTTTCCTCAAAATGTGTTTTCTGTATAGTAGGAGAATTTTAAGGGTTTTTCATACAGAGTGAAGTGTTATTTTTTAATTCCTGAGAGCCAAAAGCATATGCAAAAGAACATGACTTTAATTTTGTAATATAAAATAAAAAAATAAGTTGCTTTTAAATATAGTTAGTATGC
>JAPYYJ010004166.1:0-10723 GCA_028533885.1 Nasua narica
CCTGAGACCATGACCCTAGCTGAAATCAAGAATCAGATGTTCAGCCAGTTGAGACACCCAGGTGCCCCAGTGTTTATTTTTTAGTGGATTAATTTATTCACTTGCATTTGTTTTGATCAATATATTTGGTTTATGTTTCCGTATGTTTCATTAAATAGGTAAGGAGTACCTAGCTTTTATTTCAAATAATCTCAAAAGAACTAGAAGTTCTCCAAATCTGATGATATAAATGACTACAGAATTTGACATATATGAGATATAAATCTCATATTCATCTCTGTTTGTGAAGATTTCATTGCTTAAAAAGTGCTTTCATAAATATGATCTCTTCTCTTTCTTATTATTCTCTTAATCCCATTTCACACTGATGAATTTAAGATTTCAAGAGGCTTATTGACTTGTTTAAGTCACACAGCCAGGAACTGTGAAATGGACAATCAAATATTGGTCTTGTTTTAAAAAAACAAAAATCCCAAACACCGTCATTCTTTCCACTGTGTGCCACAGGTGTGTAGAGAGCAAATGGTGGGCCAGAGGCAGAGCTGTTCCCCAGTCCCGTCGTTCCTGTGTAAACGGCATCTACCTGTAACATTTGTGGTCGCGAGTCAGCCCCGGTTCTTCCCTCCAGCCTCAGCCAGTAAAGGAAGAGTGACTCCATCTGATGGCCCCATTCAGAAAGAACAAGGTGGCTTGGTCAGCTACTTCCCGCTCTCCCTTTCTGAGCGTCACTGCTGCCCGCAGAGAATGTGTGCTACTGTCGGCTCCGAAGGCCAGATGTTTAGAGTCCAAGCTCTAACCGTGTGGGTGGATCTCTGCCCAAGTCCCACGCTTGCTGTGACTGGGTCAGTCAGTCTGAACTGGCGATTCTAACTCCAGAGTACTATTCGTCTACATTTGGACATTTTCTCCATTATCACATCCAGTGGCGGTAACTGCAATATTCTGTTCTCTCAACTGCCTGATTCCTTGGTTCAGAATTTGGGCACAAAGAAGTATTCAGTTCTGGGGGATCCCTTTGACCCTCAGGAGATGATCTGTGAATGAACCTGAATCCTGCTACTTCATTTAGATTTGGTGAGGAAAATGGCCGACAGTAGCCCATAACTTCTATGACACTACTATCTAGTCTGTAATTACAAATGTTGGCTCTGGGAAGCTTTCTTCCACTGGTTCAAAAGTAGGTCAGCAAAAGCTCACAGTGATTGAAATAATTAGAGGGGAGGAAGATTTTATTCAAATGATCCTTAAAACGAAGAGAATCCATTAGGTCAGCTGAGTCATTTGAGGAAGTTTTGGGGATGATTTATGATGACACCAGTGTCTTAACATTTTATAATGCTATCATCTCAAGTTCTGTGTCAGGGTCAGAATTTAAAAGTGTGGAGCTTTTTGAAAATGAACTGGGCATACCCATGCGTCCTGTCATTCCCAAATCAGAGTACGGAAAAGCAAGGTGGAAATGTTTGCATTCAACAAATATTTGCTGGTGGCAGTTGTGTGTAGCAAGCTGAAAGAAGAAGACAAACTATGTCAGAAATGGGCCCTGACCGCAGAGAGCTTATTCACTAAGAGAGGAAATATGGCGAGCGTGTGTAATTCTAAAATACAAGGTAACGGTATGTTTTGCTTTTTAAATTGGACAAAGCGCTGTGGCGGCTTGGAGGAGGGGAGCTGTTTCTGTTTTGGGCAGTGGAGGGGCAGTGGTTAAGGAGACAGGGAGGAGGTGGCATTGGGGACAAGCCCCGAAGTCCAAATGTTCAGCATTAATACAGGTACGGAGGAGATCTTTTCCTCAGTTTCTAGTATGGCAAAACAAGTGGTGACAGAGGCTCTCAGTACATGAAAGGAGCACCGATCCAGACCTGTGACATTATGAACCCGAACTAGAACGTCCCCACGTTGTGGAGTCTACGGTTCATGAAGGGAACGATGTGCAAGGCTTAGCTGGGGGAGATGGGGTCCAGTTCACGAAGGACATTAAATATCAAGTTAGAGTTTGGGCTGTATATTCTTTACACAGAGAGCTATTGAGGGATTGGGGGCAGGTTTGTGACAAAAATCAGTGGTGTTCCCGTAAAAATGAATAAAAGGATATTAACCTAGCAAGAGTACCTAAGAATAACTCCGACAAGAGAGAGGCCGGTAGTGAGGCTGTGGCACTTAACGTAAGGCTGGGAAGATGCAGGCATGGAGTGCCTCGCTGGCAGTGAGGCTGAGAAGGAGAAGACACAATAACGTGCTCTAGAGCGAATTGAAGAGGGACCACCAGTGAAGAGACTGAGTGTGAGGGAGAAGTGAGTGATGGGAGAGGAAGGGAAGTCCCTCCCGTGTCATCGTGGTTTATCTTCTCGTTCTTCTCAGCGTATACGCTACCCAGATACACTAATAGCTGAAAAGGAATCTCCAAACCTCCTCCCTAAATTAATTGAATGTCATGTTCGGTCCCTAATTTTAAGAGGCCCAAGGGCACCTAAATTCCTAAGAATTTCCCAAGGGAAAGAAACCCAATGTCTTCCTGAGGAGCCGGTCATCCACCTGGCACCCTGTCTCCTGAGCAGGGACTCTGCCCTCGTGCCCATTCTGCACTTAGCAGAAGAGTCAGCCAGAGACAGCTGACATCGGGACCTCCAGTCTCCCCCAGGAGTTATTGTCCTTCACCTATTTTTTCATAGGTGTCTCAGGTTTTGGTTACATTGCAGTCAGACCTACATTAGAGGATGGAATCTTAGGAACTCCTGGCACTGTATTTCTTTATGTAAATTTGTCAAGCACAGTGGTTTATCACTTGATAAAGCTGCCAGTTCATTTGTCACTAAGTAACAAATTAGTTCATTATTTGTTTTCCAAAGAAGGCAAAACAAAATGCAACAAGCAATTCATAGGACATAGATCCCGCACTAACCTAACCACGGAAGATCTCCTTTATCCTTTTGAATAAAAAAGGTCATCCCACCGAAGGAACCTTCTCCAAATGTGTTGCAAAAAAGCCAAGTGATCAGAGCAAGCTTAATATTAATCATCCAGCCCAAGAATCGACTTCCTGTCCGCTCATTCTGGTCACTGAATTTCATTTTTTTGTATTTCCCAATAGCAAATCGACGGTAGCCATTATTATTAATAACTGTGTAATGTAGTTAGGGTAAATATTAATTTGAGTTCATAGAGCATAAATCTGAAACCCACAGTGGTGGTTAAGTAACTGGTACAACAACTTACAGATGGGACATTCCCTGATTTATTTAAAAACAAATCTAAAAGTTTATTTTAAAAATTCTCTATTCTTCTCATTGCGTCGATTTGTTGACTCACATCACTTGTGATTTTCTTCAACATTTGTAAAGATTCCTCACAAGAGAAAGAAAGTTATGCTAGCTGCATTTTCAAGAAAGCATAGATGAAGCATAGAAGAAGAATCTGAAGTTTCTTTCATTATGTTATGACATTGGAGTTGACATTCAAAGGCAGAGTGTAGGTATTTGTAAAAGACAGAGATACAAGGAACATGAGGGTCTAGAATGCTCTTATTTTGCATACCAGAGAATGGGAACATGCATTACTTACCCTGCAGAAACCCTCCCTCAGTTACATGAGGAGCAGAATCTTTCTGATAATAGGATTTGTGGTCCCATTATCTCTGAAGGTACTGGAATAAAAGCTGCAATTTAGAAAAAAAAATGAATAACTAGTTACAATGAGCTGGGCACAATGCCCAGTGGAAAAGTACACCCAGTCCTATCCAAAGAAGACACTTTATACTCATGGGCTGATGATACTGTCTCTCTTTCTCTCTCTCTTCACTCAAGTGATAAAGGAGAATAATTTGTACTCTTGAAGAACTTCGTGGTACCTGTGAACAAAAATGTTTTTAAAAGAGGTATTTCTTTATAAAGTGAAATAAGATTCACCTTTGAATGACTTTCTGGGTTTTTTAAACCCTCTCTTCAATGGGGAGAAAGGGGAAGTGATATGAAGACTAAAGAATGAGGATTTTTTTCTCAATTCAGATCATGACAAATTAATATTTTTGTTAGCTATGGGAGAATTTATTAAAAATCTTTTCTCTTTTTTTTTAGTTTTTAACATTTAATAGAAATCTAAGTTATTCATGTGACATCATGATCTCTCCACAGCACACTCTTCTTGTTGAAAGAGTTGACCATTTAATAAATCTCAGACTTTGAAAACAATTCCTTTTAATTTTGCACATGTGAAAGGGATTAATGCATGACATTCCAACTAAAGCTTTGTTTCATCCCCAGGACTCATGAATCAAACAACAGAATGACTTTCTATAGCCTTTCCTCCTGCAGCAGCAAATGAGTGGGGCATTTTGCTCAAGGACAATCTGTCTTGAAGCCTCCAGCGCTCAGCGGTCACACTACCCTCATCAGTAGATGTCTGGACCTCTATTGAGTGTGTGGGTGGCAAACACCAACATCTCATTTTGATGAAAGAGCCTTACAATGCCATTACATTAGGATGATGTTTTAACAGTAATCAGACATACTACTCTTATCTAAAAAGTTACTAACCTTCCATCAGTGGTGCATCACCTGCCTTGGGAGTGCACATGAAACCTCCTTTGTGCTAGAGCCAGTTAGCATCCTTAAAATTGTGACCAAAATGCATGTCTTCACATCTGGCAGCTGCTGACTTTGATGGAGTCTCTTGTCTGTGCTTATCTTGTCACAGGAGCAAATTTTCAAGTTTATATATGGCAGCAGTCCTGATCAATCATGGATCTTGGTTTCTTGGCTTCTCAGTGCATGATAGTTATATGAAAATCCCCTCACAGAAACCTGGGAAGGCAGAAGACAAGGAAATTTAGTAAGTAGAAGGAAAGAAAGAACTCACTTGGAAATACAACTTTTTTGATAAAGCTATCAACACTTGTTATGGAAGAAAGCATGGAAATTTGGCTCTTTTTGCAGAAGTGGCTACCCAGAATTTGGGTTTATGATGCCTAGACCAAGGTCAAAGCATTAAAAAAAATCTTTTATAGGTTTCTCATCACTATATTCAAAGAATGAAGCAAGGGAAGGATGTAAGTACATACTTCTTTCTCTCTTTTTTTTTTCAAGTTGGAAAATAATGCAGAATTTGGAATGGAAGACAAATAACAGTTAAACAATCATCTCTTTCTTGGAGAAGACAAAAACATTTAGTGAAATAAACAGGATACAAACCAAACTTAAAAATCATGAAAGGTAGGGGCACCTGGGTTGCTCAGTGGGTTAAAGCCTCTGCCTTCAGCTCAGGTCATGATCTCAGGGTCCTGGGATCGAGTCCCGTGTCAGGCTCTCCACTCGGCGGGGAGTTTGCTTCCCCCTCTCTCTCTGCCTGCCTCTCTACCTACTTGTGATCTCTCTCTCTCTGTCAAATAAATAAATAAAAATCTTTAAAAAATCATGAAAAGTACATATACCTAAAATCTTACCATCAACAAGAATTTACTGGACACCCAGTAGGTTTAAGAGATTACCTTAGGCCTTTGCCAGGAAAAATTATGTGAAAAAATGCTGTAACTTCCAAAGTTATAAAAGCCTGAGACTCAAGTCAAGCTGTGTTCTCACTAGAGTAAGCAAGTGATGACATTATCTCTGAGCTTTTATTTTCTCACATGATAATTGAGAACAATATTAATCTAATAGTGTTTGAGAATTAAAATAATCTATCATTATTTTATTGATTTAATGAACACCTATAGAGCACTGTCTGCATTATGAAAAATTCTTGAATTTAGAATAATATGGTTGATATAAAATGACAAAACTTCCACCCTCAAGTGACTTAAATTCTGGTGGGAAAGATGGACAATAAACAATATGAAGTAGTAAAATAAAGGTATGGTAGTCAGTGAATAATGCTAAGTACTAAAATAAAGTAAATGTTGGGGATAGGAAATGTTTGGTACTATGAAATTTTATGTAAGGTAGCCAGGGAAGCTATGGAAGGCTCAACAGAAAAATGTGAATTTTGGGGAAAGGCATAAATTTGATGAGGGAGCAAGTCAGGTGGATATTTGGATAAAGAGCATGGTAGGTTAATGGTTTCCTGAAGTGGAAGCAGGTCTAGTGTGTTCAAGAAAGTGAAATAAGGCTGGTGTAGCAAGAAAGAACAGAAGTAGATGGGGTCTGGACATAGTGTGGTTTGGTCATGTACATGTCAGTCCACCAGAAGATAGAATTCAGGTTCTTTTTGTTAATGAGAAATCATTTTTGAGCAGAAGACACATGGGATCTGCCTTATTTTTGCCACCATCCCCCTGACTACTGGGCATTTAGGACCCTAGGAGCAAGGATGGAAGCAGGCTATTGCAACAGAGTGGGAAGGAGGTGACGGACTAGAGCTAGCAATAAAGAAGGGGAGAGATGGTCAGAGTCTGGATATATCTGAAGGCCAGCAAGCAGGATTCTATGGCAGACAGACATGGAGTGTGTGAGAGCGAGGGGTAGAGAATAACTCATGGCTTTTGGGACTGCACAACTGTAAAGGTTCACTCACCAATAACTAAAATGAAGAAGCCTATAGAAAAAACAGGTTTGGGGCAGAATGTCAGGAGCTCAGTTTTGGATATGTGAACTGTGTCATACCTATTTGTTATAGAGTGACCTATTGAACAGGTAAAGACATGAATATGCATTTCAAGGGAGAGGTGTAGAGACTAGAATTTGAGTCTCATCTCGTCTCATCTCATATTGATGCAATTTAAAGCAATAGGTTTGGATAAGATCATTAGAGACATACCAAGAGATTATGTCAAGTAATTGGGTCTATGAGTATCTCACCTGTTGGGGATCAGGAGAAAAGAGATTTTAGCAGAAGAGGCTGGAAGGAACAATCAGTAGGTTTCAAGGAAAAGCAGCAGAGCTTGGGGTTCTGAATGTCAATTAAAAAAAAAAAATCCAGGAGGAGGGAGTTGTGAAGGGTTACATTTGCTAATATTGCTCATAGGTGAAATAAGATGAAATTGAAAGATAATCACTGGATTTAATGACATGGATTTGTAAGAGATTCTGTTGCAATTTTTTTTCTTTTAATATAGCAGATAAAATAACTCTACCTGTTTATTTAATGTAGTCCTTCTCAAAAAGTTTGTTCCCATAACCCTTCTGAGAATACAGTGGTTCCTGTAATTCCAAACGCCTGGTTGAGTTGGAGTCCATTGGACCATGGGTTAATAGCAAACTCTGAATGGGCCAGTCAGTTTATTTCTCCAGGAATTTAGAAATCCTCATGTTTAAGGGACTCGAAATAAGGGAGATGAAAGTCAACCGGAAATGGTGTGGAGAAGGGAGGAAACAGGTTTCATAGGAGAAGTGGGAGGAAAACTCAGATTAAGTTTAAATGTATTGAGCTTGAGGGGAGACATCCACGAAACACCTAAATGCAGATGCCTCGCAGATGTTGGGTCGAGTACTAGAAGCCACAGCGTGGACACAGTTCTAGTGAAACTTACAAGAAGCAAATGGGAAAAGAGGCTCCAGTTATAAGAAGATCTAGAAATTTTAACCTTGAGATTATATTTTAAAGCAGCCCTAGGCTTTTTGTGCCCACAGACAAGTGTCAGATTATGGAATCCCAGGATGGGGGTCAGAATGGGACTTCCCTGTCTTGTAAATTTTTGAAACCACCTCACTAGAGGGGATGAGGAGAAGGTACAGATCTAAGTAATTTTGGAAATTAGTCAAGTCTATAAAACTAAGTAAAATACATTCTATATCAACACTGGACTCTAGTTGATGAAGCTGTTTCCCACAGGGGCACCAGTTAACAATTCATCAGAATAGATACACAGATGGTTGGTGGATGGTGGGAGCAGATTTCTCACGTCCAAGTGGAAGCTTACAGAAAGGAAGGGGGGAGGAGGCTGGAATGATCTATGCCACAATGGTTGATTTTACACAACAATAACAAGTAAATTGTCTTATTTCCACCATGTTTTTTATGCTCTCCATCTGTTCTACCTCTTTCATGGCTTGTTTGATCTTTCGTCATCCCTTTGGACTTTTTAAAATTGATTTTCCCTGTTCTAGTGTCCTCTAGTGCTTTGGACTTTCTATAATTTTATTTTAAAAATCTAAAAGTCATCATTATTTCTACTTTTCTTCCCAATACTTTGTTCAGCACTTTATCTTAGTTTTATATACTGGTTTTACCAAGATTTTATATGTTATCTTGTATGTTTTCTATAACCTCTAAAATCAGATGTTAATAGTATATCTTCTTTGGGAGGATGTCTTTTTAGGTCTTACACACACACACACATTTTAAAGATATATTTATTTATTTTAGAGAGACAGAAAACGAGAAAGAGTAGAGAGGGGCAGAGGGAGAGAGAGAGTCCCACGTAGGCTTCATGCCCAGCATGGAACCCTGTGGGAGTCTTGACCTCATGAACCTGAGATCATGAACTGAGCCAAAATCAAGAGTCGGAAGCTTAACTGACTGAGCCAGCCAGGTACCCCTTTCACCTTTATTTTAATTGAGTGGCTTATTTTCTTATAGTTGAGTTTTAAGTGTTCTTTGTGTATTTTCGGTACAAATCCCTCATCAGATGCATGTCTTGCAAACATTTTCTCTCAATCTACAGCTTGTCCCCTCATTCTTTTAAGTGTTGTTATCAGAGCAGAAGTTCTCTTGGTGTTGTATATAAAAACTCATCACCAAATCCAAGGTCACCTAGATTTTTTTCCAAAAGTTTCATTGCTTTTTCTAATTCAGTGTCAAATTGTTTATAAGGCTTCAGTGTAAACACTATTGTGTCATGGAAATTCAGCCCAAGTTTGATCCAACATCCATTGTAGTAAGCTAGAAGGTTCTGAGAGAATTGGAGCACTCGGTGCAAGACAACACATATGGAAATCAGGCATCATATGCTTGCAGAAATTACTGAAATGCAGAACAGAGTCAGCAGAAACAAGAACTCAAAAACAGAAGTGTTTAGGAAACCAGGTAAACTCTATGAAAGAATCCCTAGAAATACTGAGAGGTCATTGAGTCTTCCTTTATTTGAGGAATGGACATTTAGGCAAATTTAATTTTTGACCTCAAAAAACAAGGTGACACTGACACGCAGTAGAGTGACAAGTGGGCCTTATCTTTCCTGTAGTTATTGTTACCAAACAGGACCATTCAAGAATCTTCCTTTTATTTTATTGAATTAGAAACCATCATAGAGAAACTGGGTTGGTGAGCTAGCAATGCAATAAAATACCAGATGGCCAAGATCATGTCTTGTTCCTCATCGCATACATAGATAGGTACTAAGTAATTGTTTAAGTCTCTGCTCCTCGAATCCATGAGAAAAAAAAAATGGATCCCATAAAGCAAACCTTTAGTAACAGCAAAAAGGAATCTGTTTTAGATACATCTTACCATAATTCTTCTGGAAAAATACAATTTTCAATTACAATGTAATCTTATCTACAATAGAATTGTTAGATTACCATTACCAGCAAATGTTGGCTACTTTAGGAAGATGAAATCATCATGCGTCTTTAAATTAAGAATCTTTCAGGTCTTTATTCCTCTAGGAAGTAAGTTTCCCCTAATTCTACTGTAAGAGCTCTATCCACCAGCACACACCTAGCTAAGCCACGCTGCCCACATTCTATTTATCTACCAAGCACCTCTCTGGGAACAAACTTGAGGACCACTTATGAACATGACAGATTCAAACAGAAGACCCCAGACATTAACAGAGACCAACACACCCTTGTGTTTCCCTTCTGGTATGTGTTACTCTACAAAGAACAAACACCTTATGTTTTCAGAGCCTTTTTACAAAGCACTTTCACATAAATGATCTCATTTATCTTCATATTTGAAGCAGGAAAAGCAAATGTTTTCCTGTTTTTTAAGATAAGGAAACATAAGCAAAAGGGCTAATTGGCTTGGCCAAGGTCACACGATTGATAAATCGTAGCCCAAGATCCCCAGTCCGTATCTGTTTTTTCATTATGTTCCTCTGCTTCAAACAAACCAGAAATTGCTAAGGGCTTACAATAAGAAATGCTGCTCACCAGGATATCCGGTCTCCATTCCCGTGAAGTCACTTAGCCACTTCCAAATACTCATCCTCTTTAGAGGTTGCTGTGTACTTTTTTGAGAAGAATCAATAATGATTTAAATCACAGCAAAACAGCTCTACTTTAACAGGGAGCATGAAAGGCTCAAAATTCTTGAGCAACAGAAAGATATTTAGTATTCATAGACACACAGTAAAATATTCTACAGAACAATAATTAATAGCATCATGACAATGTGTCATGTTTTATTAAGTAAAAGCTATTTTGACTTGCTTTTAATACCCAGATTTATATATATCGATGGGTAGGATGATTCATAATGCCATTTTACTATTAAACTACCCAAGTTTCACTTCAGATTTTAAACTAAACAATTAATTTTGTCCGTGCGCACCCTCTCTGAACCGACTGACATGTATTTGTCATTTATTCTAATTATGCATGCAAAATAAGTTGCAGACAGCAATATCGTTGGGCTGTGTGCTTACTGTTTAATATTTATGGGGTTCCAGCAATGATTAGGCAGTACTTACAGCAAAATCCCTGCTCCTCCAGGCACATAAATTCTACTGTTATGATGGACTTTGTAGTCAAGACACCTGTTTCATACTTACCAGCAGGTTAGCTCTGTGAATATGCAAACCTGCTATGCTGCTGGGCCCCAAGGTCATGGATTTGTTCCCCCTGCTGTA
>JAPYYJ010004167.1:0-10722 GCA_028533885.1 Nasua narica
AAAGAAAGAAAGAAAGAAAGAAAGAAAGAAAGAAAGAAAGAAAGAAAGAAATGCCACGAAATTCTTTCAGCTGACAAAAGGTCAGTGATAACGATACATTTTATCACAAATATCCAAATCGCTGGAGCTGGGAATCTAGACAAATTCCACCAAGTTACTGCTCAAAGTCAGTGAAAGGCTGGTCAGAATAAGCATTGTATAAAAGAGGCCCAGGCGATTCTGATTGATCAGCCAGGTCTGTGCATTACTGGACACAGAGTTTAGATCAATGAAAAATTCCAGGTTTTAAAGCTCTCAAATAATCTACAACTTATATGTCCAAGAAATGGCTTTTTATATTTTATTATATGTTAAAATTAACACTCTGTTTGGATTCACTTGGAAGTAACATCTTTTCTAGACCCTTAAATACAATGCTCTGAAGCCTGGGTTGGATCCAGCATATCTCTGAATTAAGCTTCCCTTTCTTATTTATACACTGGGGACCAGCACATCTGGATTGCTTCATACTTTCTGAAAGCATTTTTTTTTCCTTTCATTAAAAGCTACAGAATTTTTCCTTGTTCCTCCTCATTTATTTCCTAAAATGATAAACTTTCAACCCTCTGTTCACGATCCTTACACAAGCTCACAGAGGTTTTTGCAAGGTTATTGGCTCCTGGATTTATATTTCTGCTTAGTTTCTATATTAGCACAATTACTATCATTTTAAATTTAGATAGATGAGTTTTATCTAGGCACATTTGAATAACTTATCAGTCTATATATAACTTGGAACAGAGAAATTAAGGGTAAAATAAAATGATAAGGTAGAAACAGCAAGAAACTAATACAGGAGTTAATCTTTTCTGAATATTTGAAATATGAAGGCACATTTGCTTTAAAAACTCTATTACCTTGCCAATGGAAAGTGAATCTTATACCTAATTAATAATATACAATGTAAAAACAAAGAGCTTTAAGCTCTTAAAAAATATTATAGTAGACTTCAGTATTTAACCCCCTACCTTTTAGTTATACAGTGAAATGGTTTTCTATTGACTTCATTTAAGTTGTGAGTGCTTCTTTTGGAACTTAGGTTTTTGTGGCTATTGCAACATGTGGTGTAGTGAACCTCTAGTTCCATAAGGTGGCATTAACCCACCAGAGTGAGCAAGGACACTACAGATCATATTTCAAGTGACCTTGGACCTTCAGGTTGCATTTTTCTTAAAGTTGTTTTATTCAAAGGAGAAACTCAAGATATTTTAAAAGGTTCCTTCTGATCTATCATCTATTGACTTACAAAAAGAAAATCTCAAATGAATCCAACTTTGTGTCCTTCTAAAGAGCCTAAAGTTCAAGTATACAGTTGGAACTTATCTGAATCTCCAGTCTTCCCCAACCTGCATATTTGGGGTTGAAATCCTCTGGGAACTCTATGCTTCTAGGATTTTTGACATTTCAACTTTTGGGTTATAGTCAAACATATAGTCACACATACCATGCAGATAATGATTTTCTTAGTTTTCTAATGCAACAAGGAAATGTGGGAAATGGAGAAACATGTAAGATATTTAGTATTTGATTTTTTTTTTTTGGCTTTTTATAGATTGAACTAAATCTTACTTAAAAATAAAAATAAATGGTGCTCTTTGAATTGTTTCTGTAGCAATATAAACAACTCAAAAATACAAGATTAAAATAATAAAATAAAAATGCAATTGGGCTGCATAATCCTCATGTGGTAAAGGGGAGGAAATAAACTAGCTTATTAATAATAAATGAAAGGGAGAAAAATACATTTGCTTCAAAATTGCTTATTAGTGATTGCTAATATTGTAATTTATTGATGAATGTTAACCAGCTCACATAACTAGAAAAACAAGTGATTTTATTCCATATATCATTAAAATACCATGCACTACATTATGCCAATATAAATGCATTTACATCCCCAGTTATTTCAAAAGGTCATTTTAGAGAACATTGTTACAATTAAATATGAAGAAACCTGTTTACTTCTCAACTTCTAGTACCAGTTATCTATGAAGAGGTTCTTATAATATGAGAAATAATGACCCAATATTGCAATAAGGGCAAGGCCTAAGCAGTTTTCTCAACTCTGCTTTTTACCAGTTCGGTGACATTATATAAGTCATTTAATCTCCCTATATGTAGACTCAGAATTGACTCCCCGTTCTTACTTTACAGCAAGGTTAGGAGGATTAATTGGATAATGAATCTAAAGGCTCCAGGCTCAGTAAAGGAAGACACAAATGCAATGTATTATTTGCCAGTGAAAGAAGACAATGAGAAAGCACTTTCCCTACTAATCAAAATTATTCCTACCAAGAGAGTGAATGTTAGCAAGTAAATTAAGACTATTTTTGATAGAGTTTCTAGTCTTAGATATCCTAGGGCAGCAAGCAAGGAGAGCAAACATGGCTCTCAGACAATTTAAATATATTTCTTCTGTTAAGCAAATGGGGCTACTTCAAAGACAGTAGAAATAAAGCCATCAAGTAGTAGAAATAAAGTCATCATAAAGCCATCACAGCACAAACTTTGAGATAGTTGGACTAGACCTAAATAAAAGACCTAAAAAATAATTTCAATAAATTAAAAAAACAGTAATTCAAATGAAAATGTTTTCTTGCATTCTTTTCCTGCTATTTTCTTAGAACAAAGACCACACCATGGTGAATGATTTAGAAAATAAAGTAATAAAAATCTATCCTATATGGTAGCAGCACAAAATATAATTCCCAGAATTTATGATAAATGTGAATACTATTGAGTGTCTGTAAAAATTCAGACATCAAGGAGTTGTTTAAATAGAACTGGATTGGGAATAAATTACCCGAGGCTGCCCTTTTTTGATGCTGTCTCCTTAGGATATTTTGCCCTTAAATTAAATTTTTGCAGTGAGAGGTCTGCATTATATCTAAGTTATTTTCCAGCTGAAAGATAAAACAGTTACAAGTTTCATCTGAGTTTAAATTTCAATAAGAGTTATTTTCCTGACCAATAAAAATAAAAGCAACTGACTTTGGTCCAAGTGTGGAATCTCCCAGGGTGCCCAGTTTCCCTAAATTGAGAATGATGAGGATTAATGAATCCACCACTATATCAGAGTCATATCCCACTCAGACTTGGTTTGCATAGCCATCTTCAGGTGTGAAAACAGATTTGTGGCAGGATTTCTGAAATTTGCTCTATGAAACCGAAAACTCTTACCTTGGCAATCTTTTCACAATAGTTTGTGAAAATGATTAATGCATATAGAGCAGAGTTCTTAATACCCAACACTATCTAACATTATCTTCAAATAGATCACCTGGTTTATGAATTTGAAGCGTTAGCAATCATTTGTCAACTTCTTTCCATCAGTATGATTGATGACATTGTGGTTAACCTGTGTTCCTGTTTTGTTAGTGGATTGCAGCAATTATCTTGGTCTTTTAATTATAAGTCCCAATCAAAAGATCTCATTTCTTCTAAGGAAACGCAAAGCTTTTTCTTAGACAAGTAATTATTTAGTTTTAGAAATACTAGATATTCTCCCAGAAAACTGATGATCTGTGGTCATCAAGACAAAAAACAAACAAACAAACATACAACTTGCAAATATTCTAATAAATCATGTTATTTATCAATTAATAAATTCTATTTGAATAGTAATCAAATTAGCTAATAAACCAACGATGTATCATATAGTTCATTATAACTGCATATTTTAAAAGCTAATGGTAAATTGTAAGGTGTCTTATAATACATGCAATTTCTTATTATATTAATATTTTTTCAGCAGCTAAATCTAATTTAAAGTTTTCAGAAAGTAACTAATGAAACAGAAAGGTTTTGAATTAATTTCATGATATCACATATATTTTTGGGGGATTGAGGTAATACTTTCCTTATTTTTTCCCAAGTTTAATATGTCAGACTATTTGTGGAAATAATGAAAAAAAAAGATTTATCATAAATGCTAATTTAAAATCAGAGATGATATTTTTAGATCTTTACTGAAGTCATTGCAAATTTATCTATTTTTCATATGTAAATTATTGTTTTTAACAAGGGAGGAAACCTGTTATTTCTTTCAAGACTGAATTTTGTTACTTTGAAAAATCCACCACAAGGTGGCAAACCAAGAGAAGTTTTAAAACTGTAATCTTGGAACATAATTTGTGGGGTGAGAGCTCCAAGTCAGGTTCATTTAAGGAGTCACCATACACCTGACATGTCAGTGGCCACACCAGTACATAAAAGTTGATGTACACTCCAATTAAAAAAGCATAATTATCCATAAAGGAAAGGCAGCAGGCTATGAAACCAAACGCTCTGGCATTGAGCCAGATATATTAGCTCTATCTTGGCTCTAACAGTGTAAGGCCTGGCAATCACGTTAACTCTTTGTGTCAAGACATTTTATTTCTTCGTGCCAACCTAGGAGCGATTTTGTATATAGTAATGAAAAATAGCTGTCTGTAGCATTTCAGCTCCAGCTACCTCCAGGAGTCCAGGGGAATAAGCAGTGTTAAAAAGAGCTTTCAGTTTAAAGCAATTCAATTCAATTTACCTCACCTAAACTCCACTCTCAGAGATCAACCCGATAAGAACGTTGTACTGGACGCACTGAGGTATATACAGATAAACAAAATGCACATCTTTGGCCTTAAGGAAACAAACAAAAGCATAGGATGCAAGGGAAAGAAATTTACAGAAATTTCAACACTAATAAAATTGAAAATGTACACACATAAATACACAGAAATATCCAAATTTGTTAGACTAGCTAACAAGTAACCTTTAACATTTATACATCTTGCATTTAATACAGACAGTTTTTAGTATGGTAATAATTTATTAAAAAGTCCATAATATTGATATGTTTACCATAGCTTTATCATTCACTGAAAATAGGGCGGTATATGTTTCTTTCTTTTACAGAGTTAGGTTTTTTTAATACTGAAGCCAACCTCAAAATTTTTGCTTTGAAAGTAAATTAATCCAGAACTAAACTTTAAACTCTGGTTCTCAACATACTAAAGGACAATGGTTTATTTGAAAACAAAGGTCACTTCTTCCATTTTTGTATGTAAGTATGTATGTATGTATTTCCAGTGTCCTGCAAATAGTGGGAGCCAGCTCAATGTTGCTTTGTATATTTATGTACTCTAGAGGGATTCAGTAATATGGATAATAACTGGGCAACTAGAACACAGCTTTATGAGTTGTTTCTAGTACTTTAGGTGATTTCTGTTACTAATTTAGTAAGCCTCATTGCATTTTCTCAAGGAATAATTTAAAAATATAACTTGAAATTCTAATTTGTAAATTAAATGAAAGGCTGGAAGCAACGAATGGCAAATTTTTAATCAGATTAACAGCTAAGAACTTAGCTGAATAAGTACTTGTTTTATGTGTGCTAGAAACTGCAGTAGGGGCGCCTGGGTGGCTCAGTAGGGTTAAGTGTCTGCCTTTGGCTCAGGTCAAGATCCCAGGGTGCTGAGGTCGAGCCCCGCCTTAGCCTTCTTGCTCAGCGGAGAGCCTGCTTCTCCCTCTTCCTCTGCTGGCTACTCTACCTGCCTGTGCTCTCTCCCTGTCAAAATAAATAAAAATTCTTAAAAAAAAAAAAAAAAGAAGAAACTGCAGTAAATGTATGTTCAACATTTACCCAAACAGCATCTCTTGTATCTGATAAATTCATTTTTATGCAGACTCAAGTTATCCTTTTGTTATCTCTTTTTCTCATTTATAATTGATCAAATGGACCCCAATTAGTATTATTTTGAAATCAGTTTTTATACTAATGCAGACTTTCTTAGCTGTGGTCTGGTGAAGTTATCTTTAGAAATTCTCAACCAGGGGCAATTTTGCCACACAGGAGACCTTCAGCAATGTCTAGAGACATTTTTATTGTCATTATCGGGGAGGGAATTGCTCCTGGCATTTAGTAAATAGATAGTGGAATGCTACTAAACATCCTACAATGCACCAGACAGCCCCACGCAACAAAGAATGTCAACAGTGCTGAAGTTGAGAGATCCTGTTATTTTAAAAAAATTTTTAAAGGTTTTATTTATTTGAAGGAGAGAGAGATCACAAGTAGGAAGAGAGGCTGGCAGAGACAGAGGGGGAAGCAGGCTACCCGAGCAGAGAGCCCAATGCGGGGCTCGATCCCAAGACCCTGAGATCATGACCTGAGCCGAAGGCAGAGGCTTAACCCACTGAGCCACCCAAGAGATCCTGTTATTTTAAACCTTATGTTCAAAGTTGGATATATGTATATGTATTTGCACTCTTTAAATGAAGAAAATCTATGGCTTTCATCTATTATTAGAAGAATTCCTGAGATCAAAAACTACATTGGAAAGTTATACATGATTTTACTACCCAATTTATATTCTGTTGTTTAGTTTTAAAATTGGTATTTATTGAGTCTCTTTGCTTAGCAATGAATAGTCATAATTTTTGCACTAATGAGTTACTAAACAAGAAAAATATAATAAAGATGGCATAATAAAGCAATACATTAATGATAAGGGCAACTTTATACAAGAAGAGTGGGAGCATAAAGGACTCTATATTTTCTGCTCATTTTTTTCTATATATTGAAAACTGCTCTAAAAAAGTCTACCATTTTTTTTTTTAAATATGCAATGTGTTGTATGCAATGATAGCAGTGAGACAAGCAAAGACAAAACAGGAGGTGACCCCTTAGCACTTGAGCAGGCACAATCTGAAAGAGAGGCACTTCCAGACAGAGAAAAAAGATCACAAACACGTTCCACAATATAAATTATTCATTTGCAAAACTGGAACATTTTCTGGGGATTTTTCAACTGGTATAATTAATAGATACTTTAAGTCTGGGGCTTCTGGGTACTCGCACACCCTGTCTTCCTTTCCACTTTCTGCCACTAGATTGAACTTACATTCCTTTTCTTATGCACATTTGTGGTTCCTATATTGCCTTACTTCCATATATCCTCTTCTTTGATAGCAACATTATCATTCTTTTTTTTTTTTTAATTTTTGTTATTCTAGCAAGACTTCCTATTTCTTCTCTTGCTTCTTCTACCTGCCAACTCCATTTATAATGTTGGTTTGGAATATTCTAATTCCAGGAGTGGATAAGGAGAATTTTAAAGGACCTATAAAAATCCAGTTACATTCTTCTCTCACTTCCAGAAATTTTTAAAGTCTTGGAATTATTCTTTGAATGATCTTTTTACTTTATAATACTTAAGATAAGCCCAGGGCAAGAAATTTAAATCTGGCTTTAGCTTCTAGCCATTGCTCTTGTAGACTTGTATATCTTCTTTTTATTTTTATTGATGTATTTAGGATTGGCTTTTTTCTATTAATGACGTGCAAACATTTAGGATTTTAGGTTTGGGTTTCCAGAAGAAAAGCAGGTAAAGCAGGCTTTGGCCTGTATTTATTTATTTATTTATTTATTTATTAACATATAATGTATTATTTGCCCCAGGGTACATGTCTGTGAATCATCAGGCTTACCATAGCACATACCCTCCCCAATGTCCATAACCCAGCCACCCTTTCTCTACCTCCCCTACCCCCCAGCCACCCTCAATTTGTTTCTGAGTTTAGGAGTCTCTTATGGTTTCTCTCCTTCCAGATCCCTGTATTTATTCTTATCAATTCACCCTTTTACTCCAGAAAAAAGTAGTCCTAACTACATCCAGGTTCACTCCATGGATTTTAACACCAGAGTTTGGGGAGAAGTCTCACATAGGGATGCAAGCCATCCTTGCCTTGCACTGCCTCCTAAAGATATTGTTGGAAACATAGAATTAAAAATAAAAACTCCAAAAAAAAAAAAAAAAACCTCCTTCCAACCCAGAAAATCTCTCCACAATGGTAGAAGAGAAAAAAAAAAAAAAGTCTTATTGAACAAGAATTCAAGCAGAATGCAGTGCACATCACAGACAATCCGCTAAAGAAGTTTGAAATACAGAAAGAAATCTTACCTTTTATATAGCCAAGCAAATACAACTCATTACAAATATATTCTCAAAATAATCAATAAACAAATAAACTAGTCTTCAACTAAGGGACTTGATATCATCATTTGTCATATGTAGTTCAACCTAAATTCACTTGTTAATTGGGGCAGACCCCTGAGTTTGCTAATTAGCTGTATTTAAAAAAACTTACATCCTTACCATCCCAGAGGTTAAGTTTTCAATTTGCAGCCAGGAGCCAGCTGAAATCAGGCCTCCACACTCTCAGAAAAGTGGGAAATAGGGGTGCTTCCTTCCTTGATTACATTTCAAAGAGATGGTTTCAGTCCTCAGGAAATATTCCTGGTTTGCAAAACTGGTAAAAGGCTTACTTAGCCTTTAAAAATAGTTATATACATATCAAAGGGGTAGCGAAAGGATTCACAATTACATTTTTTTTTAAAGTAAATGCTTTAAGAAAAAGGTGTGTATGCCTGTGTGTGTGTGTGTGGGGGGGTGTGTGTCCCCTTTGCACCAAGGAAAATTAAACTTTTTCTATTTCTATTTGTATTTGCCTTACAGCCTGTGAATCACCTGTAATTCAAAAGTGTACAGTATTGTCTTGTGGGATTATCAGCTGATTCAAATTTTATTTTAATATACAAATATGTGCACACACATTTATGTTTATTTATAATTATCAATCATATCCACATTTGATAAGTCTTACACCTGTTTATAAAAATTTCTATTAGTTTTGTTATGTTTCTTAACTTCCTATACCGTAAGGAACCATTACATAAATGTTTGTAACAAAATTTATGTTTTACTCTCCAGAGAGAAAAACCCCCCACTAAATTGTATTTCTTAAACTGAAAAATTAAAGAAGGGAAGAAGTCAAAATAGATTTTAAAGAAATATTAGATCTTTTTTAAATTTTAAAAGAAAAATTAGAGCTGTATTAGATCCTATACCTAAATTGCTTTAAATGTATTTTTTTTCTTGTATTGGTATTGCCTTGAATACTGATGTTAAAATGAGGATCTCAGCATCTACTTCTAGTCCACTGATTCTAAATGTAATTTTTATCAGGGCTTCTACTCATACTTAAAAGTCCAAATCAAAAAGAAAAAAAAAAGAAAGGAAAATCATGCCTGTTCCCCACATAATATATTTAATCCTATGAACGGTGAAAGTCCACCCTACACTTATGTACGATGAAAATCCACTATTGAGAGTCCCAATGTATCATTAATTATTGTTTGGAGTCTCTGGGTGATATTTGTTTCTCTTATTGTTTAGTCATCTCACGTTCATATTACATAATGTATAAATTACATTTAACACTAATTACCAACTCCGTATATAAAACAGAAGGGATAAGTAAAGGAAGAAGATAGCTAATATTAAGTATACACAGAGAAGAGAATAAGAAAGAAAGATAAGTATATAATGTCCTCTTTTTTGAGTTAATAAGAAAGCCACGGGTCTTATTTATAATTTCCTTCCTTTAATACTCCTTCCATGTTCCCTTTAATCCCAGTGAGTATCTCAGATGGATGCTATTCTTTTCTTGGTGAAATGATTCAAACTTTCATTCCTGGAGATTCTAACCCTTTGGTGATCCTGATCTTATCCACATTCTTTTTCTGTAGTGCTTCATTAAATTTACCACTGGATATAATAATACTCGCAAGTGTTCCAGAGGATCTTCTGGGACCCACGGGTAGAGGGGAACATCTATCTGCCTCTACTGTTAACCAGCAAGTCTATTTCCCTTACCAGCTGGGATTATATGCCACAATCATTTTGCTCTTGGTAAAGTAGCAATAAGAAGTTTTAAGTGATGAGATGGCAATGCAAATTCTTATTTAGTGAAATAAGGACTAGGAGCATTCCTTTTTAAGAAGTAAAGACTTCCACATCAGAAGAATCTAAAGACATGGAACTAGGAAGTTAGATTATTCTCAAGTAGATCCCTTGTTTCCTAGACCTGTGTATCCTGGTTACAAGAGAAACAACACTATAGGTTGATCACTGTTAAAAAGATATATTATGTGCTATAAGGCAATATCCTAATGTCCTATGGTATCATCTACTAGCTATTGCTGTAATTAAGTTTCCTTTGTTTTTCTAAATTCCATTCATTTATTTGCCAAAGAGAGAGAGTGAGAGAACAAGCAGGGAGAGCAGCAGGAAGAGGGAGAAGCAATCTCCTCGCTGATCAAGGAGCCTGATGTCGGACTCGATTCCAAGACCTTAAGATCATGACCTAGGTGAAGCCAGAAACTTAACTGATAGAGCCACCCAGGTGTCCCAGTAACTACGTTTTCAATAAGCCATTATAAATTCATTCCTAGGCTAAAGTGTACATGTTAAGCACAGTGAATCCTATGGGATCAGGATATTGCCTCATATGTTTTTCTACAAAGTTCATTTTTTTTGACAAGATGAAATGTGTGAAATATAGGATGTTAAATTAAGCATAAGTAACTCCAAGAAATTCCAATTCTTACGGAAGTACTATATTCAGGAAAGACAAATTCTAATCACTCTTCCAAATCACTACCCACTCCTTATTAGGATGAGACTATTTTAATCAACTAACCTTCAGGTAACAAGAGCTAGTTTTCCCAGGTTATGGTGGCATCTGAGAGTCTCAGCATTAATCTTCATGATGGGCACTTTGAGTACACAACAGTGACTATAGCCAGGTCTTCCTTGGAGAAGTAAAGTTTATCACTTTGAGACATATGATAATACCTTT
>JAPYYJ010004168.1:0-10719 GCA_028533885.1 Nasua narica
ATTCTGTCAGTCGTCTTTTGGTTTTGTTGACAGTTTCCTTTGCTGTGCAAAAGCTTTTGATCTGATGAAGTCCCAATAGTTCATTTTTGCCCTTGCTTCCCTTGCCTTTGGTGATGTTTCTAGGAAGAAGTTGTTGTGGCTGAGGTCGAATACGTTGCTGCCTGTGTTCTCCTCAAGGATTTTGTTGGATTCCTGTCTCACATTGAGGTCTTTCATCCATTTTGAGTCTATTTTTGTGTGTGGTGGAAGGAAGTGGTTCAGTTTCATTCTTCTGCATGTGTCTGTCCAATTTTCCCAACACCATTTGTTGAAGAGACTTTTTTCCATTGAATATTCTTTCCTGCTTTGTTGAAGTATACATTTATACTCTTAAGTGTTGACCTCACAGACCTAGAATTATAAGTTCAGATACTGAAAGGCAACTTTCAGAAATTCCTGAAAGTAACAGTAATGGACACCTCAGTTGAGGACTTGATGTGAAGGCAGAGTGATACAATGGATAGCATACTGGACCACTGGAGATAGGCTACTAGAATTGGAGTCCTAGACCCGGCCACTGACTTATGATGTGACATTGTATAAGATAGTTCACCCCTTTGGGTTGAAGACTTATCTATCAAATTAATGGATAGGATTAGATGGTCTTGAAATAACTTTATGATTCAATGCTCATTGATTATGGCCACAGGTGGATTGTATAGAGATGTTAGACCATCTTGGAGTTTGGTTTTCCTTGGCTGTCTGGTTTGACATTATTTTTTCTGGGTCTTTTTTGCAAATTTTCCAGTGGATTGACTTCTTTTTCCATTGGCAGGCAGCTTTCCATCCTGTCCAAGTTCCCTCCCATCATCACCCCTTCCACAACATCTGCATTTCTTTCTTGCAGTGCTCTCTGTGTAACTATGTTCTGTAAATCATTCCCTGGTCCTCAGCCTTCTCTGAGTTCCTGGGTTATTTGTCATCTGTACCTATCACCAGATGCTTAGGTATTTTTAGTTCTTTCTTATTGCCCATGTTTGGATTTTTTTTTTAACTTTCAGAAATGTATTGTTTGTTTCTTTAGATACTTATCTGTATGTATTTCAGTATGGTTTGCATATCTTTTTATTTTATTTTATTATTTTTTCATGGTAAGTGCACTCTTTAATCCCCATCACCTATTTCATCCATTACCCCTTCCATCCACCTCCCCTCTGGTAACCATCAGTTTGTTCTCTATAGCTAAGAGTCTGTTTCTTGGGTTGTCTCTCTTTTTTTTTCCCCTTTGCTCATTTGTTTTATTTCTTAAATTCCTTATATGAGTGAAATCATGTGGTATTTGTCTTTCTCTGACTGACTTATTTCACTTAGCATAATACTGTCTAGCTCCATCCACATCATTGAAAATGGCAAGATTTCATTCTTTTTGATGGCTGAGTAATATCCCATTATATATATATACCATACCCCATCTTCTTTATCCATTCCTCTATTGATGAACACTTGGGCTGCTTCCATAATCTGGCTATTATAAATAATGCTGCTACAAACATAGGTGAACATGTATTCCTTTGGATTAGTATTTTTGTATTTTTTGGGTAAATACCCAGTAGTGCAATTATTGGATCATATGGTGGTTCTATTTTTAACTTTTTGAGGAATCTCCATACTGTTTTCCACAGTGGCTGCACCAGTATACATTCCTCACATATTTGCATTTTCTGTAGAGTTTTAAACAACTAGCTCAAACTTTTTAAATTCACTGTTGACTTTAAACCTAAAAAATATAACTACCAATATATGTCAGAAGGACATTTATGTCCATATTATCATTTTATTATATCTTTTGTACTTTATTTCTTATATTTTACTATATTTGTAACTGTCTTCATTTTCTTTTGGGATGATTCTTCCTTTTTATCCATACGTTTTTTGGGGGGGAGTAGGTAGGGGATTTATACCTTATTATTGCCTTTTTGGGTATTTTTCTAATTTTGTTTTTGTTAGGCAAAATTATTTTTCAATATATTTTTGAGTTGGAATTTTTCTCATACAAATTCTCTAAGCTTTCATTTTTAGAATATCTGTGTGGGATTCTAACTTGCTGTATATTTTAATATATGTTGAAATCTGTGAAGTATTTGTGGTTTATTATATTACTCTTCTTTTTGCCTCCTATGTATGTCTCCACAACTAGACTAAGTTTTTTTTTTTTTTTTAAGATTTTTTATTTATTTATTTGAGATAGAGACAGTGAGAGAGAGCATGAGAGGGGAAAAGGTCAGAGGGAGAAGCAGACTCCCCATGGAGCTGGGAACCTAATGTGGGACTCGATCCCAGGACCCGAGCCGAAGTCAGTTGCTTAACCAACTGAGCCACCCAGCCACCCTAGACTAAGTTTTTTGAGGCCAGGACCATATCTGTAGCACCAGCTCCTGGCTTGGTACCTTTGGCTAAGAATGGTCCCTTTAGTGAAAGGTCTTGTGAAAAGTGTTGTGCCCAGACTTAAAAATCACAAACTCCCCTTATCTTTTCATATCCAGCTCTTTTTCCCCTTTCAAAATGACATAGGAGTTTGTTGTTCCCAACAAATAGTCTGCCTACATGGAGATGCTAATTTGTTTGAGTGGACATGTTGGTGTTTTCATTTAAACCAAAGTGGGGTGGAAGGGGAAGAAAGAGAAAAGAAATGTACCACTCTCTCTATTAATCTTTATCATCACCATAGTAAAGCACTGGTAGATACTTGAAAATGTTTACGATCATCAAGACACTATCCTTTCTTGATGCCAACAAGAATGAAGAAGATCCATAAAAAGAATAGATAAAGGAGAAGATTTTGTTTGAAAGCGGGGAAGGAATTTATTTTAGATACACATTTACACCTTTAGGCATCTGTGATCCTGAGAATGAAAAGTTTACCACTGTTCCTCATGGTATAATGGAGCACTGCAATTTTGAAAAACTGCTCTGAGTAAGGAGTCATGTAAGACTCTTGCTGCAGCCATTGTGTAGTTCTGCAATTGAACCTTGAATAATGGCATTTATCAATATTAAACAGGGATTGGCAACCTGTGGTCCATGAGCCAAATTCAGCCTGCTGACTGTTTTTTTGCATGCTTTGAGGACAAAGAATGGTTTTTACATTTTTAAGTGGTTTTAAAAAAATCACAATATTATTTCATGACATGCAATAAGTATTTGAAATCCAAATTTCATTATCCGTAAGTTGGAACAAAGCCATGTTCATTCATTATATATTGTCTATGTTTGTTTTTATGCCACAGAGGCAAAGTTGAGTACTTGTGACATAATCCTCATGGCCCACAAAGCCTAAAATAGTTGCTAAGTTGCTGTCTTGCCCTTTATAAAAAGTTTGCTTTATACTTCTGGTATAAAACAAAACAAGACAGGAGACCAAAAAAAAAAAAAAAAAAGTCAATTAGGGGAAGATACGAGGATAGAGGACAGAGGCATAATTCCTTTCCTCATATTTTTTATTCTTCCCTCACCCTCCTGTTCCCCAGTAAGCTCTGTCTCTCCTTTTCTTGCATGTACCCCCTACTGTACCGCACCTCCATATTCACAGGCACATATATATTGTGAAAAAAGAAAAAGTCGTTTTTATGAGAGTTTGGTTTATGGTTGGTCTTAATTTTTAAAATTATATTTTCCCTTATTGTTTTAAATATGGAGTTTGGATCATCTGGGAACAAAAACTGGGGAGCTCAGTATGTAGGCTCTCCATTTGGCAACAGCTAAAAGCAATGTTAAGACCAGTCAGGAGGAGTGAGACTGAAAATGAAGCTTTGTTGGCCTGTCTTGGGAAATTTGGACCAGATCTGACAGTTGGAGCACCACTTTTGACCATTGTGCTGGGAATCATGTTTTGTTCCACTGTACAGAAAACGTTTAGGGGTTAAACTCTTACCATTCAATTTTTTTTTGTAGGGGAACAACAACACAAAACGAGGGGCTGAGTTTGGAGGAGAAGTTGAAACTGATTCAAACGAGATTTCATTAACTAATTTGGGGAACATTTGGAGCTGTTCTGAGCTATACAATTACTTCTTTTCTCATCTCCACTGGCACTCTGAGAATCAGATCACCTGGGGAAAGCAGATTTAAAAAATTCCAGATGGTGTGTGCGATGCTCCAGCTGTGGAGAATCTCTCCCAGTCAGGCAATCTGCCTTTCTGCCGGAACCCTCTAAAACTGTGCTGCCCATTTGTCATGCTTCTCCAATTGCAGCCTTCTGGATAGCTTCTCTTTGCCTTGTCTGACTCTTCCTTTCCAGTTTTTATCATCCCCCTCCATGAGCTAATGTAGTAACATCTCTTCATTGGCTATAAATCCATAGAAGAACCTGATATAAAATATGGTTTTGTGAAGGATAATTGGAAAACATCTGTTTTTTTACCCAGAAGTTTCAGTGTTCACTTGTCTCATATGACGACGTGACTATTTGTGCATGTGTGAAAAAGAAAAGAAACAGGAAGAGGGGAGGGAAAGGCTAGCATGAGGGTGAGCAAGAAAGAATTCATGAGTGTGTTTTTGTAGCCAGCTGGACAAAATAAGTTCATCTCCATGTCGGCTGGATTAGAATCCTGGGTTAATGTTGAGAAAAGTCAGTCTCACTGACTTGAATGACCTTGATGGGGCTACCAAAGAAGTGATTGCTTTAGGGTTGGTCCTGGTTATTGTTCTGAGGATAAGTTTTGTCTGCAGTTACTCTTAGCTTATGGTGATAAGGCTTGAAAGCTTATGGACAACTTTTGATCTTCGGAGTATTCAGGTGGGGTTTCCTTGGAGGTTGAACACTGTGGGGAGGTGAAGAGAAGAAGCAGATAACAGAAGACACTCCATACTTGTTCTTTTCATTGTGTCTTTTCATAGTGTCTTTTCATAGTGGATATCCCTTTCCTAATCTGTAGAATATTAAGTGAGTAAACTTTGGAACCTTTCATTTTGTTATAGTCTCTAATTGGATTCATGTAAAGTATATGGGTCATTGAGTTTTATTTTACTTGGTATTTGGTACCTTTTGAAATCTAGATTGAAAATTACATAATTCAGCAGGAACTAAATTTTTTTATATTGTCACTTGAAAAATTGAATAAAATTTATATATTATAAAATGCAAAGATCTGAAGTATACAATTTGATTGCTTTTGATAAAAGTATACACCTGTGTAACCATCACGTTAAACAGGATTTAGAACATTTTTATCATCCAGAAAGTCCTCTACTTTCCCTTTCCAGTCCATTCACATCTTATAAGGCAACTGCATTTTGATTTTATAGATTATTTTGCTTGTTCTTGAACATTGTGTATATTATTTAGTGTCTAGATTTTTTTTATTGTGTTATGTTATTCACCATACACTACATCATTAGTTTTTCATGTAGTGTTCCAAGATTAATTGTTTACATATAACACCCAGTGCTCCATGGAATACATGCCCTCCTTAATACCCATCACCAGGCTTGCCCATTCCCCGACCCCCCTCCCCTCTAAAACCCTCAGTTTGTTTCTCAGAGCCCACAGTCTCTGATGGTTTGTCTCCCTATTTGATTTCCCCCCCTTCACTTTTCCTTTCCTTCTCCTAATGTCCTCCATGTTATTCCTTTTGTTCCACATATAAGTGAAACCATATGATAATTGACTTTCTCTGCTTGACTTATTTCACTTAGCGTAGTCTTCTTCAGTTCTGTCCATGTTGATGCAAAACTTAGGTATTCATCCTTTCCGATGACTGAGTAATATTCTATTGTATATATGGACCACATCTTTATCCATTTGTCTGTTGAAGGGCATCTCGGCTCTTTCCACAGTTTGGCTATTGTGGACATTGCTGCAATGAACATTGAGGTACATTCGGCCCTTCTTTTTACTACATCTGATTCTTTGGGGGTAAATACCCAGTAGTGCAATTGCCAGGTCATAGGGTAACTCTATTTTTAATTTATTGAGGACAGTATCCACAATATCCAATGTGGATTGGAAAACAATCCACATTGTTTTCCAAAGTGGCTACACCAACTTGCATTCCCACCAACAGTGTAAGAGGGTTCCCCTTTCTGTACATCCTCTCCAACATTTGTTGTTTCTTGCCTTGTTAATTTTTGCCATTCTAACTGGTGTAAGGTGGTATATCAATGTGATTTGGATTTGGATTTCCCTGATGGCTAATGATGATGAACATTTTTCATGTGTCTGTTAGCTATTTGTATGTCTTCTTTGGAGAAGTGTCTGTTTATGTCTTCTGCCCATTTTTTGACTTGATTATCTGCTTTTTGAGTGTTGAGTTTGAGAAGTTCTTTATAGATCTTGGATATCAGCCCTTTGTATTGTCATTTGTGAATATCTTCTTCCATTCCATGGGTTGCCTCTTTGTTTTGTTGATTGTTTCCTTTGCTGTGCAGAAGCTTTTTATCTTTTTTATTTTTCTCAGAAGCTTTTTATCTTGATGAAGTCCCAAAGGGTCATTTTTGCTCTGGTTTCCCTTGCCTTTGGAGATGTGTCTTAAAAAAGTTGCTGTGGCCAATGTTGAAGAGGTTACTGCATATATTCTCCTCTAGGATTTTGATGGATTCCTGTCTCACATTGAGGTCTTTCATTCATTTTGAGTGTCTAGATTTTTAAGCTTAGCATAATGTTTCCAATACTCATCTTTGTTTTTTTTTTAAAGATCTTATTTATTTATTTATTTATTTACAGCATGGAGAGGGGTAGAGGGGCAGAGAATCACAAGCAGACTCACACTGAGTGTGGAGCCCAACTTGGGGCTCAATCCTGTGAACCTGAGATCACGACCTGAGCCCAAACCTGACTGAGCCACCCAGGTGCCCCCCAAATAGTCATCTTTGTTGTGTGTATCAGTAGTTCATTAAAGAAATTTTTGACCCACACAATGACGAGATGGCAGATGAAAGCTGAGCAGCCAGATAGTAAGGAGAAGAAACCTGAAGCCAAGAAGACTGATGCTGGAGGCAAGCTTAAGAGGGGATTTCTCAAGGCTGAAATGCCAAAGAAGGAGAAGCACTCCTGCAGCTAACAGTCTGACCTAGTCAGAAGAATTGGTAGATATTCCCAATCAGTTATGTATTACAAAAAGGCCCTGTACAAGAGGAAGTATTCAGCAGCTAAATCCAGGGTTGAAAGGGAAAAAAAAGGAAGGTTCTTGCTACTTTCACAAAACCAGTTGGTGGTGACAGAAATGGTGATATCTGAGTGGTTAAACTTCACAAATTGCCTAGGTATTATCCTACTGAAAATGTGACTTGAAAGCTATTGAGCCATGGCAAAAACCTTTCAGTCAGCATGTGAGAAAACTGCAAGCTAGCGTCACTCCCAGGACCATTTCGATTATCCTCATTGGGCACCAGAGAAGCAAGAGGGTGGTTTTCCTGAAGCAACTGAGTAGTGACTTGCTGCTTGTGACTGGATCACTGGCCCTCACTTGAGTTCCTCTACATAGAACACACCAGAAATTTGTTATTGCCATTCCATCAAAATTGAGATCAGTATAAAAATCCCCAAACATCTCACTTATGCTTACTTCAGGAAGAAGCTACAGAAACCCAGACACCAGGAAGGTGAAATTTTTGACACAGAGAAGGAGAAATATGAGATTACAGAACAGTGCAATGTTGATCAGAAAGCTGTGGACTCACAAATTCGGCCAAAAATCAAAGCTATTTCTCAACTTTAGAGCTATCTCTGCTCTGTGTTTCCTTTCACAAATGGAGTTTATCCTCACAAATTGGTGTTCCAAATTTTTTTCAAATAACATAATTAGATAACTGATATATTTCAAATAATAAATAAATAAAATAAATTCTGAGTTGTTTTCCATTGTGTTACTATTCCATTGTATGACTATCCCAGTGTTTATGCTTTCTCCTCTTAGTGAACTAACTTATTACTCGGTTTTATAAAACTAACCTGTAGAGCAGAAAGTTTTAATTATGGCAAGTCCAGTTTATCAAAATTTTCTTTTATGTTTAATGTTCTTGGTGTTATATCCAAGAAATCCTTATCAACTCGCAAGCCCACAAAAATTTTCTTTCATTTTTTTCTTCTAGACATTTTTTTTAAATTTATTTGACAGAGAGTGATCATAAGTAGGCAGCAAGGCAGGCAGAGAGAGAGGAGGAAGCAGGCTTCCTGGCTCGATCCCAGGACCCTGAGATCACGACCTGAGCCGAAGGCAGAGGCTTTATCCACTGAGCCACCCAGGTGCTCCTCTTCTAATCATTTAATAGTTTTGCTTTTACACTGAGGCTTGTGATCCATTTCACATTAATTAATTGTGTCAGGGAGAGATTACTATTCATTTTTTCTATATGTTTATCCGTTTATCCTGGCAGCATTTGTTGAAAATTCTGTCTTTTCTCATTAATTAATGCAGTTGAGGATTTAGACTATTTGTAAGTTTCTTTTTTTGTAATGTCTTTGTCAGATTTTGGTATCAGAGTTAAGGTGACTTATAAAATAAAGTGGAAACTATCTTTTCTCTTTTATTTTCTGGAAGTATTTATGTAACATTGATATTAAGTCTCCTTAAAGATTGATGGAAATTTCCAGTGAACTCGGGTAGATGTGGAGTTTTATTTATGTAAAATTTTTATTATAGTTTCTTTCATACATATAGGGGCTATTCAGATTTTGTATTTCTTCATAAATTTTTGTCTTATTTATTTATTTATTTGACAGAGAGAAACAGCAAGAGAGGGGAGAGACAAGCAGGGGGAGTGGGAGAAGCAGGCCTCCTGCTGAGCAGGAAGCCCAACACGGGGCTGGGGCCCACTCTCAGGACCTGGGATCATGACCTAAGCTGAAGGCAGACCCTTAACCACTGAGCCACCCCTGCCCCTGCACCCCAATTTTTGTCTTTTTGAAAAAAGTGTTGCCCATTTTATTTAAGTTGTTGAATTTATTGCCATAGAGTTGTTCATAATATTACATTATTATCTTTTTAATATCTGTGGGATCTGTAGTGATGCTTCTCTCTTATTCTGATATTGTTAATTTGTGATTTTCCCGTTTTTTTCTTAATTTTTATTGCTAGGTATTTATTAATTTAATTATATTTTAAAAGAAAATGTTGGCTTTGTTGATATGCTCTATTTGCTGATTTCTACTCTGATCTTTATTATTCCTTTCTTATGACTTACTTTGGATTTAATTTGTTCTTTTCTAGCTTCTTAAGGTGGAAGCTTAGATAATTGATGTTAAATCTTGCTATTTTCTCTAATGTGTGAATTTAAAACTAAAATCTTTCTTTAAACGTTGTTTGGTTTGTGTTCCATGAATTTTGGTAAGTTACTGTTTTTTTCAGTTTGAAGTATTTTCTAATTTCTCTTGTGATTTTTCCTTGACCATGGGCTATTTAGAAATGATTTAATTTCCAGATACTAGGAGATTTTCTAAATATCTCATTATTTTTGATTTGTAATTTAACTTAATTTCCACAGATCTGTGGAAAGTTCAGATGTTTCTCAAGCTGGTCTAACTTGTTGGGACTTAAATTTCAAACTCCATTTCTCTTCTGGATCTTATTAAAATTTGGTTTCATATTTCGTTAGGATGCATCTAGAGTAGGTCTTACACTAAAGCTTGGTCATTACTCGTATGGTATGGCTTTCTGCTGTCTCAGCTGAGTGCCAGTGATGTTATCAAAGTATTAGCAGGATCTCTTCACTCTGAAGGGGCCAGGAACTATGCTTTTTTTCTCTAGCAGTGCTTGTTATCTAATATCTTATGTTACTTTAACATAGTCGAAAGTGGAATTCTAAGTCTACCATTTTCCTCTTTGCTTTCTATTTGTCCTGCCTTTTCCCCACTCCTATTTTTCTCCTTTCCTGTTTACTTTTGAGTTAATAAAATTTTTAATGTTTTAATTATTTTAATTATTTTAATGACTTTTGAGCTCTAGCTTTGTATTATTTTTAAGTAGTTGTATTCAAGATTACAGTGTTGATCTTTAACTTATCATATTCTACTTAGAATTAATGTAGTACTGGGACGCCTGGGTGGCTCAGTCATTTAAGTGTCTGCCTTTAGCTCAGGTCATGATTACAGAGTCCTGAGATAGAGTCCCGCATCAGCCTCCTAGCTCAGTGGGGACCCTGCTTTTCCCTTTGCCTGCTGCTCCCCCTGTTTGTGTTCCTGCTTGTTCTCTCCCTATCTGACAAATAAATAAATAAATAAAACCTTAAAAAAAGAATAATAAAAAAAAGAATCAATGTAATACTAACTGCAATACAACTTGTATAACACTATACTTCCACTTAGATGCCCCATCCTTTGTGATATTGTTTTATTTTATACCTATGAATATTATAATCCCCACAATACAATATTCTACTTTTTTCATTAAATAATAAGTTGTTTTTTTACTGTGGTAAAAAACATATAAAATTTATCATCTTAGTTATTATTTTTTTATTTTTTATTAACATATAGTGTATTATTTGCCTCATTGGTACAGGTCTGTGAGTCATCAGCTTACACTCACCATAGCACATACCCTCCCCAGTGTCCATAACCCAGCCACCCTATCCCTACCCTCCCACCCCCCAGCAACCCTCGGTTTGTTTCCTGAGATTAAGAGTCTCTTATGGTTTGTCTCCCTCCCAATCCCATCTCGTTTCATTTTTTCCCTCCCTAACCCCCACGAATCCCCCCACCCTGCCTATCAAATTCCTCATATCAGAGAGATCATATGATAATTG
>JAPYYJ010004169.1:0-10718 GCA_028533885.1 Nasua narica
GGGTGACGGCCACGGCCCCTTAGACTCCAGGGCCGTGCTGCCGAGTCCCCAAGCCCTGTACCCCCAGACCTCCAAGGCCGCAGGGCACCCTGCTCAGACTCCACAAGCGGGCCTGCATTCCTCAGACCCTACGGGCGGGGGAGGGGGGTGAACCGTGGCTCCCCCAGACTCCCCACTCGCGGGCCTCAGCCCCCCTCGAGGCTCCCAACGCCAGGCGTCACCTGGGATCAGTTCCACCAGATCGGTGCCTAAGGCAACCTCTGGGGGCCCCGGGGTCGCAGACTGTGCCTCGGTCCTCCACACGCTCGCGCCAGGACCCTCGTGGCCGGCCCCCGAGGACGACAGAGAGCTGGGCGGCGTGGACCCGCCCTGCGCCCCACCGAGCCCGGGCTGGAGGAGCAGGAGCCAGAGCACGAGGCCCCGGGAGCCGCCGCCGGGGGACGCCATGGGCCCGCGCGTGCCGCGCCTCTCGCGGTGGCAGGTGGACCGGTCCGCGCAGGCGCGTGAGCGGCGGAAATAGCGGCTCCTCGCGCTGGGGAGCCTGAGTGCGGAACTTCGCGCCGTCGGGGGTCCCCCCTCACCCCCCCAGGTCCTCCCTCCGCTCTGAGTCCCACTGAACCCCGCCCAGGCCGGAGGGGTCACAGTGCTCCGGAGGAAACTGCTCTTGACAGGGACCGCCCAGTTCCGGGGACACGGCCTGAAGCCCCTGTCGCTTCTGGCGAGGTCCCAGGGCTGGAGCTGTTGAGGACAGGCGGCCGGGGCATCACTGGAGACTTCATTGTCCACAATGGTTCCTCGGCTCAGGATTTCATCTGCCAGACCCAGATTTGGGGGAGGGGGGACTATACCGATTAAGTAGTTGAGACAAAGGAGTAGGTGGCTGTTCTATTTCAGTGATAGGGGCACCTTAAAAAAATTAGCCACCACCAAAGGTACCCGCAAGTCAGTCCCTTCTTCCTAGCGCTTGGTCCCTGGCATCCGTCCCAGTGGCGTGTCCTTGTCTTTGCGGCCTAAAGGCTTCTGCTAGGCGTCTGCCTCCTGGGGCTTCAGCATCCCTGTTGAAGTCAGGGAGAAAACAACAATCACAGCTTCTGAATTGCAATACTTTCCACTTTTCCCTGGCCAAAACGCGACACCAGTCACAGTTTTTCAGGAATGTGGATGTTCTCCTCACAATTTCAACGTCCTGGTGAACATGTTGTTCTCTCAGGCCTTCTTGGGGGTCGGAGAAGTGAGGGAGTAGGTCATACATCATGAATCCATTCCAATATTCTCTGCTTTCTAACTCTTTGCATTCCTTTCTCTGTATTAAACCAAGGAATTTCTGGCATATCAACTTCCTTTAGTGAGCTCCACCACTGAGTGCAGGCTTAAAATAACCAGCATGTGAGTCTGTAAGGAGTAGAATCAAGCCCACCTGTGTGAACCAGGAAACTGAATGCAGAATTTCTGGTAAGTGTACTTTTGACAAATGTGGCCCCAGGCCTCCCCACTTAAGCAAGACTCCTTAATAGACTTCAATCCTATTATTCAACTCTGGTTTGTTCCAATGTAGACAAGCAAACTCTTGCAGTTCTTTTTGTAAGGAAGTCTTCTCCTCCTGGGTTATACTTTGTGCCTGTCCAAGAGCATGCTGGGATCTTACTCAGTTACTAGGTCTAGAGGCAGTGAAGACTGGCAGGGGTGATACAGGTAAAGAATTTGCATGCATTTATAATGTCGTCACATGAACTCATTACAGTGTCTCTAAAGTAAAGAGGACCAGCCTTATCAAATGGGAGGAGGCACTATTTCTATTGGCAAGGGAGGTTCAATGTAGCTGAGGATGAGAGTGTCCTAAATCTATCCAAATGTGCCCCCGTTTAAATTTTCAGGGTCTCTTTCTCAACCAATGCCCTAACTTTTCTTTAAGAGTTCTGATGAAGCTGTTACTTCAAATTATGTTGAAACTCAGCAACCCAAAAGATCGGATACTATCTTATTTTCAACTGCAGCAACCCTGCAGTTATACAGTATATGAAATTATTTTAGGGAAATCAGAGAAGACTTTAATCCAAGAAGTTAAAACTCCAGATTGCCATTTTCTTTCTTTAAAATCATCAGGGCAGAAAGAAATAACCATCGCTTTCCACCATCTTTGTGTTCTTCATTCCCACAGTAACGTCTATGGTGGAAGCCTGTTATCTTTTAATGAACTGTCAAATGCAAAGTGTGGGCTAGTGTAAGACTTTAGAACTTCCAGGAACTGCAGACACAAGGTGAGCTTGCACCCACTTGTAGGGCCTTCTCTACGAACTCCCATCATGCGTTCATGAGAAAGATTAGCAGCAGAGAAAGAGACCAGAGAAACCCTTGCTTACAGTATAGGCATTGGGGAGGGAAGCAGGAGCTGCTGTGCAAAAGTCATGATGTCTGGCCTGAATCCTTCAACTCTGTCCCTGATCCCATCAGGCAGCCAAAAGAGGACACAGAGCAGCAGCAGCCATTGCTATCACCACCACTGTCACCTAATGTGACTGGGTGAAGGGCACAAACTTGTCATTTTCAGGGCCCAAGTTAAAGCCTACTATAGCTGGGTAAAGAGAACATAAAATAATGTCTATCCTTAAAGGAGGAGCCAGATCTTTAGAGATCTCCTATGCTGGGGGAGAATCAAGATCACTGAGAAGACCTCATCTCTGAGAGCCAAGAATATAGTACCTGCTTAACAGCGAGGCTGAGCTGGAAAAAAAAAAAAAACAAAGAAAACCCTCCCTCCTCCCTCCACTACCAGACTAGCAAGTGTCCAGGAATAAGTAACGGCAGTTTACTGTTGGGGGGTAAAAGCATGGAAAGGCATCCTCTTTGACACATAAACACAGAGAAGACTGACAGCTGAGTGTAGAGCAGACACTGAGAAAAAAAATCCAACAAGTCAGCCACTGCTTGAAGCAAAAAATAGTGGAAGAATTCGAAGCCTAGTACATATGGAGGGTAACCACACAACAACAAAACTTGGCATGACTGTCTCAATACTCTCTACTAAAGAGAAGACATGCCCATTTCTGAACATGTTATTTGTTCATTTTAAATATTTTATTTATTTATTTATTTTAGAGAGAGAGAGAGAGTACACGCTGGCAGAGAAGCAGGGGGAGAAGGAGAGAGAGAATCCCAAGCAGACTCTTCACTGAGCGTGGAGACTGATGCAGGGCTTGATCACAGGACCCTAAGGTCATTATCTGAGCCTACATCAAGAGTCAGATGCCTCATTGACTGAGCCACCCAGGCGTCCCACAAACATATTGTTTACTGAAGTCTCTATTCGCCTACCGAGAATGACTAGCTTTCAACCAAAAATGACGAGACACACAATGAAAAGGAAATTAACAACACACTATCAAGAGATAAACCAATCAACAGAACTAGATTCAGAGAGCACATGGGGTTTAGAACTATCACACAGGGAATTTTAAATACTAGGATGAACATGCTGTGGCTGCCATCTTGCCTCCTCACATGTGGGCACCTAATCTCAATCTCAGCTGGTCTGTCCAAAATGCCCTGAGTGCCAGCCCTACCCTGCACTCCATTTCCGCTCCAACAAGATGAAAGAAACTCTCAGGAGTTTCTTGGAGAAACTCACCAAGCCACAAGCACAAGTGCACACTGGTGGGAAAGGAACTGCTCACCGAAAGAAGGTGGTTCATAGAACAGCTCCAGCAGACGATAAAAACTTCAGTTTGCCTTAAAGTTAGTGGTAAACAATATCTCTAGTATTGAAGAAGCGAATATGTTACAAACCAAGGAAGAGTGATCTATTTTAACAATCCCAAAGTGCAGGCATCCCTGGCAGGAAATACTTCCCCCAGTTCACACCCTGCTGAGACAAAGCAGCTGACAGAAATGCCACCAGAGATCTTAAACCAACTTGGTGCAGACAGTATGACTCGTTTAAGGAGACTGACTGAAGCTCTGCCCACACAGTCTGGGGATGGAAAAGCACCACGTGCTACTGGGGAAGATGATGAGGAGGAAGTTCCAGATCTTCTGGAGGCTTTTGGTGAAGCTTCCAAGAATGAAGCCAACTAAATGGAGTCAACGTCTACAGAAGAAAAAATCTGAAGTTGTTACTGGGCATTGCTGTTTTATAATTATGACTGCTTGTTAAGATTTCGCTCATGGACCTGATAAAAATCTAGGTCTCTAATATTTTTTTTTTTTTTAGGTCTCTAATATTTTTAAGCCCAAGCCTGTTGGACATTGCAGCTCGTTTCAGTTTTTGCTTATCCACAATAAATTCTTTGCCACTAATTAAGCTGAAGAGGCCTGGGAATAAAGTTTGAAACAGGGGTAATCAAGTTCTTTACCTAGAATGAATACATACATACATACTACGATGAACATATTTGAAGGCTGTAGTTGAGAGGTCGATAAATGTTTTCTAAAAAAGGTCAGATAGTAAATATTTTAGGATTTTGAGGTACAATGAGGATATTGTGTAGGCTTCTATTAAAAAGGGAACATTTTCCACAAAAATATAGTAACAATAGTAATTGGCTATAATATTTTGTAATACAAATCTAATGAGAAGAATTTGGGGAGAATTACATTTTACCTAATTGGGTTCAAAATTAGTGTTCATCATCAAAATCAATTGTAAATTTTCTGTAATGATGATGTATAATGGTATTTTATGCATTTAATTTTTTAAAATGTCTTTTCATGCAGATAAGTGTTGCCCAATGCTGATATTAATCTGTGAATATATAGCTTTGAGCATATTCTTGACTTGGAAGGCATTTATTAAGCTATTTTAGGTTTTTCTCTCGATATTTACCTTTGTCATGTCATTACATTGTTAATTAATCATTTCACTGAAGTTTAGGTGGCAGTTCCTCAGCTACAGTTAAATGGATTTTTGAAACATGCAAATTTCCTTTGCGGCACTTACACGGAAGTTTAAAACTGCTTCTGGAATTGTAGCAGAAAGCTCAGAAAATACATTTACTGCAAGTTTGTGTGGGAAAGCACATCTTGCTTGTTTTAACTTTTGACCACATGAGAACTGTATAAAGCTGCTTGACATAACTTCTGATTCAAAAAACATTAGTTATCATCAAATGACTTTACCATTGGATAGACAGCAATAGAAAACTAATACAGGATGAGGAAGAAGAATAGAGAGGTTACTGTTCTAAGGTCCTCGCACTACCTAAAAAGCAGATTCTATTGTTTGAAAGAAGAGGCCAATTAGTTAAAGATATACACTGTAAACTCCAGGGAAATCAGGAAAAAAAGTTAAATAACTATCAATAAGACAGTAGCAGATAAAATAGATAGCAGATAAAAAAGATAAAATAAAATCATAAATACTCCATTAATTTAAAAGAAAGCAGGAATAGAGAAAAAAGAGATGGTACAAATAGAAAGCAATTGACATGATGGTAGAATTTGATCCAAGAATATCAATACTTATATTAAATGTAAATATTCTATTAAGTGAATTAATGCTTCTATGACATGAATAAAACAGATTGTCAAAGTGGATTTTTTTTAAAGCACAACTCGACTATATACCCATCTTAAATATGAAACATACATAGGTCATAGGGAAAGCGAGAGAAGATGATATACAAACCAAACGCTAATTAAAAGAAGGAGTGGTTTGGGGCACCTGAGTGGCTCAGTGGGTTAAAGCCTCTGCCTTCAGCTCAGGTTACGATCTCAGAGTACTGGGATCGAGCCCTGCATCAGGCTCTCTGCTCAGTAGGGGGCCTGCTTCCCCCCCCCCCCCGCCTGCCTCTCTGCCTACTTGTGATTTCTCTCTCTCTCTCTCTCAAATAAATAAATAAAATCTTTAAACAAAAAAAAAAAAGGAAGAAGAAGGAGTGGTTTTATTACCATCGGGAAAAGCCAAACTCAGAACAAAGGATATTATCAGGGACAAACAGAGGCATTAATCACAGAATGATAAACAAAATTCTAAATGTGTATGTACCTAAATACACCTAACAGCCAAGCTTCGAAATTTACAGAGCAGGGAGAAAAAGATAATCTAACCAAAATTAGAATTTGGAATTTCGATATGTCTTTCTTAATAATTGATAGGACAAGTACACAGAGAACGACTAAGTATATATAAGATCTGCATTAATTAGACCTAATGGATATTTATAGAATACTCTATCCCAGCAACAGCAGAAGACACTTATTTTTTTCCCACCATACGTGGAACATACACCAAGATAGAGCATATTATGAGCCCTTAAACAAATGGTAAATTGGGGCGCCTGGGTGGCTCAGTGGGTTAAGCCTCTGCCTTCGGCGCAGGTCGTGATCTCGGGGTCCTAGGATTGGGCTTTCTGCACTGCAGGGAGCCTGCTTCCCCCTCTCTCTCTCTGCTTGCCTCTCTGCCTGCTTGTGATCTCTCTCTCTCTCTCTCTGTCAAATAAATAAATAAAATCTTGTTTTAAAATGGTGAATTTAAAGAACTGAAACTATACAAAATACGTCCTTAGATCATAACAGAAATTAGAAACCAATAACAGAAAAATACCTGAGGGGCACCTGGATGACTCAGTCAGTTAAGTTGCCTGACTCTCGATCTCAGCTCAGGTTTTGATCTCAGGGTTATGAGTTCAAGCCCTACACTGGTGTCCAGCATAGAGCCTAGTTAAAAGAAAAATGAAAAATATCTTGAAAATTGCCAAATTTTTCCAAAAAAAATTTAAAACTTTGATTTTGGGGACACCTGGGTGGCTCAGTCAGTTAAACGTCTACCTTTGGCTCAGGTCATGATCCTGGGGTCCTGGGTTCAAGCCCCATGTTGGGCTCCCTGCTCAGGGGAGAGTCTGCTTCTCCCTCTCTCTCTCTCTGCCCCTCCTTCCTGCTTGTGAGCTCACTCTCTCACTCTCTCTGTCAAATAAATGAAATCTTTTTAATAAATAAATAAATATGTAAATAAATAAATAAATAAATAAAACTTTGATTTTGGACTTCCAGAATGGCTTCGTGAGAAACTTGGTTGATTCTCTCTCTAGAAAGAAAGCTATTTAACTGGTGAGAATTATTTTTAAAAACATAACTATTTCAGGTCTCTGGAAATTGTCCTATGGGCATACAAAACATTGAGAAATATCTATACGAGAAACTCTATAAAACTTGGTAAGAACAGCGAGAGCCCGTGGCGTTTGAGCTATGCCCAGCTCCCATCCCCCCTCCTTAGCTCCATATTATGGAACTCTGGGCCTTATCTGTGGGGCAAGTGCCCAGGACGAAGGGATCTCCTTCTCCTCCAGCTAAGATTTCACTTCAGAAGAAGCAGGCAGCTGGCGCCTCTCATCCTCCCAAGGCCACCTGCAGAAGTCCTGCTCCCACAGGCATGCCCAAGAGGACTGGAGCTTCCTTCCCTCACTTTGCTCCCACTCACAGGGCAGGAGCTCTACCCCAGATACCGCAGGCTGAGAATCCCGGAGCTCCAATGGCTCCATCCCAGCTCACTGCCAGAGCAGAGGGTCCACCTTGGGAAAGGCAAGTGAGAAGACCGCTGGACTTCGTCCCTCTCCCCGGTGCCCACTCAGAGCAGAGCGGTTTCACGCCGGGAGAAGCAGGCTGCCATCCCCGTGGATGCTCAGCTCTGGGGCAGCAGCACAAACATTCTGCCCAGGAGGAGAGGCAGGCTGAAAGGAGGAGTGTGTTCCGCAGCTCTGCCCGAAATAACTGAGTTTATTTGGAACAGACGGTAGAGAAATTCATGCCGAAGCGACTTGTTTAAAAACGGAGATCTTCCTGATGAGCAATTAAGAGAGGGTTGATAGCTCCATGACACTGGCAGCAAAAAGTGAAACAGCAGACTAGCTCGAAGTTAAACACAGAAAACGAGCGAAAGAGAGGGAGTCAAAACACTATGCACAGACCTTTGTGCACAAGACTGTGCACTCTGAGGAGTGAATGGATAAGGGACTTCCAAGCTACTAGTCCCTGGCTAAACATGTAGGGGAAAAGTAAATTCCCTAAGCTGTGAAAGCCGTCTCCAAGATACACACACATATCCAATGGTAAATAGTGAAAATAAAACTGACCAAAGGAGCTTACACACAACCATTTACCATTGAGTGGCTTTTGCCAATCCAGGGAAATGGCGGGGAAGGCGGGGATCTGAGCAGGGATATCAGAGGCTGCAAAATGAAAGGGAAGTAGACTTTACAGAATTATCGTACCCAAGTCACTAAACAAATAAATGACCAGAGAAACACCACCACAATGAGTGTGGGGAGGGGGGTGGGGGGGACGGGGAACCAGTGTCCAGATTTGCTACAACATATTACATGTTATCTGCTGTTCCATGACAAAATTGCAAGACATGCAAAGAGACAAGAAATACATAGGAAAAGAAGTGGATAATAAAAAACTCTCCTTAAGGGGACAGTTTTGTATTTCGACTGATGCAAGAAAACATTTCACAAAATGTAACAGCTTTCCGTGATAAAAACATTCAGGAAACTAGGAATAGAGAGAAACTTCCTCAATATGATAAAGGCCATATACGAAAAACCCAGAGTGAACCTCCTACTCAGTGGTGAAAGACTAAAAGCTGTTCCCTAAGATCAAGAATAAGACAAGGATGCCCACTTTCACCACTATTCAACAAGGTACTGAAAGTCCGAGCCACAGCAATTAGGTAAGAAAAAAAAAAAGGCCTCCAAATTAATAGGTACTTTCTTTCTAGAAGTAAAATTATCTCTGTTCACAGAGGACATGATCCTATGTATAGAAAACCATACAGATTTCACACACAAAAAAAGACCTATTAGCAATAATAAACAAATTCAGAAAAGTTGCAGGATACAAAATCAACATGCAAACATCTATTGCATTATCTAGCACATACACAGTGAACAATCAAAAAATAAATGAAAAGAAATCCCATTTATGATAGCATCAAAAAGAATAAAAAACTTAGGAATAAATGAATTTAAGCAAGGAGGTGAAAGATCTGTACACTGAAAACTATAAAAATATTGCTTAAGGAGATTAAAGACTTTAAGTAAACAGAAAGACATCCTATATTCATGGACAGGAGGACTTAATGCGGTCTCGTTAAAATGATAATATTACCCAAAGCAATCTGCAGATTCAATGCAATCCCTATCAAAATCTCAATGACTTTTTTGGCAGAAATAGAAAAACCCCTTCTAGAATTCATATGGAATCTCACGAACCCCAAATCGCCAAGACAATCTTGAAACGGAGAACAAAGTTGAAAGACACATTTTCTGATCCTGAGGATGGCACAGCACAGGGGAGTGAAATACAGGTCCTGAGTGTACCCACTGAAGCCACCTGACCTCTGGACTCCCGAGGAACACCCACCTACCAGTCTGCTTTGTCCTCAGAGTCACTTGACATCAGTGTTCTGTTCCTTACCACAGAGCATCTTCTGATTTATAGGCATTCGTTTGACTTCCCCTTTTGGAGTCTGTGTCTAACCCTCCTGGACGCCCCCATCCGCATCCAGGCCCAGTCTGGGGACAAAGCCTTCTGCCCGCATCCCAGGGAGGTCATCAAAGATACATGACAGAGATACCTCTCATGGAGGTTCTTCTGAAATTTTTAATTCTCATTTTTATGAGGGGAGGGTAGGAAAGTAGGGGGAGGAAGAAAGAGCAGGGGAAGGAGAAAACTAGAAGGGAAAGTAGGGAAGGGAGGGGAGGGAAGGTAAGAGGGAAAAGAAGGAGGTGAGAAGAGCATAGGGAAGCAAGGAGAAGGGATGTGGAGGGAAGGAGGGAAAGAAAGGAAGAAACTGAGTCATATATAGGTAGGAAGATACTAAATGCATCATTTTCAGACAGAATTGCCTTCTAAAACAAATCCAAATGAGTCAACTGAAAAATTAATAAAACTATAAGAAAATAGGCTAAGAGGGCTAGGGGGAAAGATTGATATATAAAATCAATAACTTTCTATCATGCAGCAATAACAGATTAGAAAATATCACAGAAAAAAAAAAGAAAATATCACAGAGAACAAGATATTCCATTAATGATAGTGGCACACATTTTTAAAAATACCAAGGAATCAGCATTTTCACCATTGACCCGGGCTCCTTTGAGTCTTTCTTATCCCTTTCCTCCTCACTAATGGGGCTCCAACCACACTGGCCTCCTCGATGTGCCTCACGGGTTGTTCCTTCTGCCTCCAGACATCTAGACAGTTCATTTCCTCCCCTCCTGGGTCTATACCAGCGTTGGCAATCCTTTTCTATAAAGGGCCAGATACTAAATATCTTAGGCGTCGTGGGCCAAGAGACAAAATCAAGAATATCATACACATACTTAGAAATAGAGAAAACCAGCTTCCACAAAATACTGACAGATGAAATTCAAAATATAGTAACAACCGAGGACTGTCTGGTTTTTCTTTTTTGGTACCACAGGTTTACAAAGAAGAATGGAATTCTTTTAGGGGGCTACCGTCAAAGTTCAGTGCTTCCAATCACGGTACCGATTGCAAATGCTCTTCTGTAAAAACCATTCTCGGCTAAGGGGCGGTAGGCCAGATTTGGTCTGTACTCAAATGTACCTTCCTGGGTGAGGCTCTCCCAGGACCCCCTCTCAGAAGCTGGGCCCCCACCCAGTCTTCCCTCTCAGCCTCTGATCTTCTCCGCTGCACCGTGTATTTTACTCGCAAAGACAGTTACCGGTGTCCCCTTCCATATGTAAACCTTAGGTAGGCAG
>JAPYYJ010004170.1:0-10716 GCA_028533885.1 Nasua narica
CTGTAATTTTATTATCCTATAAACATTGGTACTGACTCAATAGTGCCATGATTTGAAGTATCAAGTTATTGTATTTGTTGATCATATCTTTTTAACTATAATGTGCTAGTAGCATTCCATTTCTATTTATAGAGGAAAATTTTTTTTCAGGAAGAAATATGTCTCTAACTATATTCCTAAAGTAAATATATATTTTAGGAATATATAAATCTCAAATCAATCTATCTATCTATCTATCTATCTATCTATCTATCTATATAAAATACACATTGCTGTGTAAGGTACTTACCATGAATCCATGAGCGTCACTAGATGGATTATCTATCTACAGAACCAGAGTCTTATTTTTGTCCCAGGTTAATGTGGAAATGGCTCAGGAAAAATATAAGCATTCAGAAAGGCAGGGCTTAAGCAGAGAATGTTTCAGAATTGTAAAATCTCTCTTTATTTTGAAACCACTTTTTTTTTAAAATACAGCAATCTCATTTGTTTTTCCCTTTTATGTCAGGTTATACTAAGAGGAAAAAGAAGTGAAGTCAGGGACTTGATGACAAAGGCAAATATTTCAAAAGAACATGTAGTCAAAACCTCAAAGTAACCAAAAAAGATATGTTTCAAAAGGCAGAATGATTCTGCTATATTTGAAATGGAACCATGAACTTAGTTTTCCTCATTTCAATCACTTAAACTTTTACCAAGCGATACTAACTGTATCCGTTTATCTTGAGTGAGAAGCAGCTTCTGGGAGAGAAGGTGATAACACTACGTTCGGGTTACTTTTCTTAAAAGCCCTATGACTTGGTAAATACTATCATGCTAAGTGAAGTGTATGATACTGTATAGACTGAACCCAGGGTCTAAATCTGTGATTGCTGCTTGATACAGTCAACTTACATTGATGCATTAGACAGAGGAGAAAAGTCATTTTTACCTATTCATTTGCTTTTTATTAATGAATATTTATTAGCACATTAGTCAATTAAAATATACTCTTGTGATTAAAAATGTATTTTGGGATCTTACAAATAGTTTTGCTGATAACAAGGCTGAGATTAATTTAACCATTTTTTTAGTACTTGTGAGCAGTTTAAGGAAGAGCTATTTGTAGAGGGAGACAACAGATTTCTAAACCATTCATTTTGCTGTCACAACAGTTTACTCTCTCACCCCCACAATATTTGTTATTTTGTAACAGGAGGCATAGAAGCCTCCGTCCTGGAATCAGCATATTTTTTCACAATCAATAGTGGGGTCCTGAAGCAGAGTAGTGGGGGTTGTCACCAGCATTGGAAGGAAGGTGGAATCTAAGGAGCGTATAGAACTAAAGTGATTAGAAACCAAAGAAAACCTATCGATCCGTGACCTTGTCTTCAGGATGTGGGATGTGAAGCATGCCAGGTTCTGGGCCCTGACTATTGCTCTATGCTGCCTGGTCCCCGTGGAAGTGGGGTGGACTCATTAAAACCTATAGAGCAGTAAGATATTTACTTCCTCCAAGATAAAAGGAAATAAGCACCGTAAGAGACTCTTAACCATAGGAAACAAACTGACGGTCGCTGGAGGGGAGGAGGATGGGGGGTGGGGTAACTGGGTAATGAGTATCAAGGAGGGCACGTGATGTGGTGAGCACTGGGTGTTATATGCAACTGATAAATGACTGAACTCTTCCTCTGAAACCAGTGGTGGACTATGTTGGACTATATGTTGGCTAATTGAATTTAAACGAAAAAAAGGAAATAAACAAATATTAATTTCTGAGACACAAAGTTACTATTAGGTGTGTTTTTGTAACTATTCCCTTGGAGCTGCCTTTATTAATGAATGATACTGTATATCATCTTCAAGAGTTGACCCCTTGACAGATACACGTCCACAAATGCACACACGGACTCTTTTCCTTTACTTTGTGATTTTTATTATTTTTACCTATACTAAAGAATAAGAGACTAAAAAATTAGATGTAAACTATGTACAGGGGAGCTTACAAAAGACATATGGAAAATATTTTGTTTTTATTGCATATAGTAGACAGCTTGAGGATGTGAGGAAGTGTTGAGGGTGTACAGGTTTATATTCTTTAGAGACGAGATATATATGTATTTGCCAAAATATATGTAACACAAAATATATGTAAAGGTCAAAATACATGTAATTCGTAGAAAAGGAAATATATTGAATGAAGGCACAAATTTAATTAATAACATAAAAATGAAAATATTTGAAAAAGAAAATTTTGTAAATATTGAGACTATAGATGGTTCAGGGGAGCAAAGAAAAGTAAAAAAAATGAGTAATCAAAAATTTTCACAAAATGCTGTCAGAATTGCAGGCATACATGCAAGATCAGTCAATTTGGACTTTTAATGTAGTGAATGAGTATTTATCCTGTTATTTTGTGCTAAAACATGCTGATATTGTGGGAAAGAGGAATTGGAAAATTAAAAATGACAAACTTTCTCCCCTAACTACAAGCTTGTTCTCACTGTTATTTTTCTCTCCTTTAAATTAAATTGCAAGATGTGTAAGAAAAAAGTCCCACTATGTGTTTAACCATTTAGCTCTTTTTTGGATATTACACATGGATGAACAACTTCAAATAATTATTTAATAATAAAAAGTCATTGATCTACACTAACCAGTATTGTTTCCTTAATGATTCAGGAATCACTTTGGAACTTAAAGGATGAAGTCATAATCCTTGGTGATCATTGCAATGTGTTTGTTGATAATGTTAGTTCAAATTATGGTGAATAACATTTAGAGAAATATAAGTGTACGAATACCAGGTAATATACAATGTAAATGTATGTTTTAAAAGTTATTTTTTAAGGTGGGATTTTTTTTATTACTAATCTTTTTCCTCCAGAACTTAACATTTAATCTGAAATATATTGTAATTATATCCTAATACATCATCTTGATCCTTGAGTCTTAGATCTCAAGTTTGTTCATCAGCTTTTCCCTTTTTTGGGAGACAGACCACACAGTGCCCCTAGTGTTCCTTATTATCTTGTATCTCTGCCCTTGTAGAATTGCTTCTCCTTGATACGGATTGGACTGTGCTTGCTTAGAACCAGTAGAGTGTGTCAAAGGGAATGGATTTTCACTTGGTGATTGTATTACATGAGTCTGTAACTTCCATCTAGCTGGCCAGTGCTCTCCTGGTTTTGGTCAAATTAGGGGTTATGGGCAGATGGATCCCCTGACCAAGAATTTAGAGTGACCTCCAGCCAACAGCCATCCGCAGGCTGAATCTCTTAGTCCAATTCCCCCCGGAGAAAACAAATCCCTCTAATAATGCCATATGTAAGCTGAGAAGCAGGTGCTTCCCCGGGGAGCCATCAGATAAGACTCCAGCCCCAGCTGGCACCATAATTGCCATCTCATGTATTCCCCTGAGTGTGTGTGTGTGTGTGTGTGTGTGTGTGTGTGTGTAGCCTGCAGGGGGGTGGGATGGTCGTATTTTATGTTAAGTGTAATTCTGCTATGGCTTGCAGATACTCTCAATGAAGAACATGATTGGGAATATTGGTGTGGAATGAAAAAAAAGTAAAGCTAAATCTCCAAGGATGAGGTTCTGACCTAAATCTATCAGATTAAGAGAAATTGTCAAGTTTTGTTGTTTTTGTTGTTATTTTTTTTAGGGAAAGGATAAACAATTCCAAACATGCTACTTCAGTAACCTATGGAAAAGTGTAAATCTAAGGATTCTTAATTGCTAGTAGTTTTGAAAATAGCATGGTGTGGGGGAAAGAATTTACTGCACTCAGAGGCCACAGAGCCAGGGTTAGCACACACGTCATCACTGAGAACTGCACACAGCTGACTGTGGCGCACGTTGGGACAGATTTGTGATATGCTCCTGTCATGTTGTGCTCCAGTCAGGGACGCCGAACTTGAAATGTGTTGCCTCAGAAGAATAGAGGTTTATACTTCCTTTCCTCATGGCTAGAAGATTTTGCGTCCACAGTGGTATTTCTTAGCCTTGTCTAATACGAAGCTACTGATCAGAACAGAGACCCAGAAACAGCTCCGTTGTCAGCAGCTTTTTTGTGAATTTACTCAAACCATTTAATGAAAATTCTCATTCCTCATTTACCACACTGAGAATTAAGTATGTTAATTAACCCAACTTTTAAAAGCTATGGAATGTGATATTGGTAGAAATTTTTGTACAAATGAGCATATCCACTAGACTGATGTGTAGGGCCATTTGAAAATCTTTATGTTGAGAAATTCTTATCAGTGTTAGTCTGGGGTCTCTTAGATATTAGACTCAACCCTTATTCATCTTGTTAAGAATGTCTTAAGTACATATGTGGGATTCAGATCAGACAGCTGCATGACCCTCATAATCTTACAGTCCAAGAACTGACAGGTAAAGTATTTTTTAAAATAAATTCTCTATAATATAGTAGTTTTACTTTTTATTAACAGAGTGTTTTAAAATTTATGTGTTTGTATTTCCCAAACTGGATTCTCAGTGATGTGTTCTTTTTTCATAGTATAACTACAAAACTAAAACTACCGGTTAAGTAAATGAGTGGAGGAGAAAAAAGCAGCCGTTTTCAGTTGCTGAAACAAGACTGGCCATTTTAAGAATCTGACTCTCTTTTTGTTTTATATTTCTTGAAGTCTTCTAATTCTTGCAAAGCGGGGAAGAATTTAAATTGGGTAGTTGCAATCAAAATAGCTGGTAGGATTCCTTTCTTTGTTGTCTTTTTGTGGCTGAGTGGTTTTGAGTAAATGGAAAAGGATAAAGCAGTGAGTACAGTCACTGGGAAGGGAAAAATGGAACAGCGCCATAGGTGATGTGCCATTAGAGACAGGGGTCCCCGTGCCCAGGAGACAAGAGGTTGACACATGGCAATTGGAAGTACATTACCCCCTTGCTGCATAATAACAAAAAGCAAATGTGACAGTCAAAACCAGGTTCTCCATAAAAAGATGAAGAGACCATTATTAATCACCAAAAATCAGGAAGTGGTTGAATACTAACAAATAGGATATGTGTATTTTTTTGCATTTTAAAACATTATTCTGAGAAGATATTCATAGATTTCAACACAAAAGAAGGACCATGGCCTAAAGAACATTAAGAAATTCTGATAAAAAGATTCACAAAAAAATAAATTGAACCAAAAGGAGGAGAGTGAAAGAAATGACACACAAATAAAGCTTACTGGACAAATGAAGTTTCAAATATGAAATAAGAACCAATAATAACAATTGTGGGGCACTCCGATTGTGTGGGGACCAGCTGCACAGGAGGTGAAAGAATTCATCTAGAGCAGAGCAAAGGAGATAGAAGTTTACCGAGCACACTGCAAGGGAGCAGCGGCAGGACAACAAAGAAGAGACTGTCCGGCAGGTAGTGGTGGTGAGGGGCTGTAGTCATAGGGCAGAGTATGGGGACTATGGAATTGTCCCTTTAGTTGGTGACCTTAGGAGATGTGCATGGTTTTAAGTAGCCCATTGGTTTAGGGCCTATGGCTTCATGAGCCTGTTTAAATTCAACTCAGGGGTCACTGTGGACCTTTTGCCTTGCTCACATTTTCATTGCTTAGACCTGTTGCCTAAAAGCGGCCTCTCCATTCTCCCTAAGGGATCAACAGTTACAGATCTTTGACATTTGGATGAAGGTCTCATCTTCAGCAGCTTCTTCCACTGAATGAGGGGCATAGAGATGTCCCTACCTATGTATGGGTCAACCTTGGTCAGTTGGGAATTTTTTTTTTAGGAGAGACAATTAGGAGAGACAGAGGCAGCCAAATTCAAGGTAGACAGCATGTATGAATCTCCCTGAGTAAAGGATCCTCTGTGGGCTTGACGTTATGGCAGTGAAGGAATCTCGGCACCAGGTGGGGAGACATCACAAAAGACAACAAAACAAGATTAATATCATTATGAGAATGAGAAGTCCAATAAAGAGACCTTTCATAGTTGACCCAAATCCTCCTCCAGTCCAGGAGTTTAACCAATTACTTAAAGGAGAGGGAGGGATCTTTCAGAGCTCGGATTTGAGTATTCATGTCTGCTAGTAACCCTGTCACATGTTTGTGGTAATCTCGAGTATCTACACAACACCCTCTTTTAATGATAGCGTAGGTTCCTCCTTGAGCTGCAGGCATGGTATCAAGGCACTTTCAGTTTTGGAGGGCCACCTTTTGAATTTCTGGGTGACTGCCTGTCAGACTTGGTTAAAGGCAGGTGCTGTAAGTTGGCAAAAGCCTTTATTTGCAGTTTGATATCAATAGAGGCAGCTCCTGGGACAAATATGGCTAAGAGGTAAAACCACTGAGAAGCCCTCTTTGTCTGATGTCTAGCCTTTGCTAAGTGTCCGAATTCTGAGGAATCCCGGGGAAGCAGGAGGTGACTCGTCTGGGGATATGTGCCTTCCCCAGTCATTATCCGATCCGATCATAAGGAAGTGGGGTCATCCATTATCTGGACTTTATCTAGACAAATCCACAGTTAACCCCATGGGGTGGAGTGCAGTCTGGCTTTTAAGGAGCGACTTTGCCTTTCCAGCCACACACAACTGGTCAAGGTGGTGGAGTTATACAGTTGTTGGGGAATCCAGCCCGTTTTCCAGTTTTTCAGGTAATCCTGTGCCCATGAGTAATCTCTATTCCCACAGAGTAACAACCGCAGAGATTGTCTATCCATGAGCTATTGTGGCAATTTCTCTGAAGTCTACCTTAAGTTGTCTAGCTTAGGCAAACAACAAACATTCAAAGACAATCAGAACTAGAATTTAACAACAGCAAAAGTGTGTTATCGAAACACAATTTTTCTCTAGTTAATCACCCTCATATCCAAGGATAGCCAAAACAACACTAATTCATTTGAAAACAAGTCCAATTTTAACAGACTTGACCAAATCATTTATATAAGCTCAAAGCTTGAAATCTGTTTTGCTATAACTTTTTATAAGGAATCTCTAGAGTGAACTTTTAATAGCTTTTCAAGGTGAGAAGCCAAGCCAAATACCTGCCATTAGACTTGCTGTAATATCTGTAGTTTGGGGTGGATTTCTCTTCTCGAGGTCCCCAAAACATCCTGAGGTTCCTGCACCTGCCAGGAAGTGACAATCTACGATCCAAGGGGTTCTATTGGTTTCATAAAGTCAACCTTAAGTCCTTAAAACTCTCTGGTCATATATGAGTCTGAGCATGTCTCTCTCAAGTATGACATTCCAGTCAAAGCCTTGGTAAAACAACCAATGATTCCAATGGTGTCCTGTTACAAGGAGAGCAGACTCTTATTGAACTTAGGCAAATAACTGTAATTGCCATGGAAGAAAAAATACTCATTAAGAGTTTCTGGATTCTGGAGGGTTCAGATAGGGAGAAAAGTTAAGTGTTTCAGTTTGCTCACAAAGTAATACTTCATCACATTTCTGTAAATCATAGATACTTTAAGAGAAAACTTTCTCAATCTGGAAGAGCTAACACTAGAGAACCAGCAATGTTTCAAATTAAGAGTTATGAAAACTATAATCATCTTTAATTTAGTCCTATATTGTTAATTTTTGTTCAAATTCAGCTTTCCCCTTGGTTCTGGAAATTCTTACCCAGTTCAATTTTATGATCTTAAAGATATCAAATGCCCATATTTGCCAAAAAATGGAGTTCCATGATGACAGAACTCATTTTGTAAGAACATCAGAACAATAACTGTAAATGAGAAAAAACCCTCAGGAATGGAAATGGTTAAAGATCTGATATGGGAGCTCATTATAATGTAGCTTACAAGGAAATCTGGTTATTTCCATGAAATCTAGCATTTTAATGATTACAGTGTGAAGTGATGACCTTATACAAGCATATCTTAAAACTTTAGGGTTTTTATGTAATTTCTAAAACAGTTATAGTGTTTACCAATACAATACAACCTAAGGCTAGTCATTATTAGTTTGTTAGTGCTTCCCACATAATTTAACATACTAAATAAAGGAGACTAGTAAAAAACAAAAAAACAAAAAACAAAAAAAAAACCCTTCATTTACAATTCAAATATCAGGGAAGTTTGTTAGAATCCTCAGAAGGTTTTAAAGCACATGACTAAGTAGGATTATAGATCATTATAAATTTTGAGAAGTTTTAACTTTAAATAATCAAAGTCCTCATAAAGACGAAAGTAGAAACTTTAGTTTTCTGGGCAGATAAAGAAAAGAAAAAAAAACACCCATTTTTACACTCTCTTACCAAGAGCAGACCAACAATCCAAGAAAGTTTGCATTTTTAACATAGAGTAACGCAGAATTTTAACCTCATATCAATGTACTTTTAAAATCTATTCATTTCCATCTTAGTCCGCACTGACCACACATAAACTGCTTTCTAAAGCATTCTCTTCACAAACCTTCTACAACTTTCTTTTGCATTCAGATTTTCGTCTCTACCCTTTTCTCTCTAAATGACCAGTCTCATTTTAGGAAAAATTACTGTCATTTACCCCAACAAAAATGTATTCTCATTCCTTGTATCTGTTTCACACATCTCCTACTTTCCTACATACAGTTATTTTTCTTATCACTTCAGTCAGTCTTCATTGTGTTTGGCAGAATTTTAACTCTTAGAAACCTTAGTCTCCTATAAAAACTAGGTAGTAACCAAATGTGAACTGTTTGTTACACCGTGATTCTTTAGATTGCAAATTCATGAATACATTACATAACTTTTAGGAACATGCATTTTTCGTAGTACAGTCTTTGAGAAAGGCACAAAGCATGTTTTCCAACAGATTCAAATATCTTTAGTTTCTCTGCAGTAAGAAGTCAAAAGTAGATAAACCTTAGGTTTAGTAATTAATGTTTCAATATTGTATCTTATTTGGAAAAGACTTAGATATCCAATGAATTCCACCCAGTTTATCATTTAGCAAAACTTCACACTTTCACATTACAAAAGATTTTGATAGCTATCTTAACAATTACTCATGAGAACTTTATGAGGCAGACAAGATTAGCCATCATTTTAAGTCATCTTTTGCTGACAAATTGCACCAGATAACATGGCCTTATTTGTCGTTTAGTAAACCTTAGTAGAATGAAATTTTTAATTTAATGCTGATAACTCTAAAGACATGTCTATTTTAGTTAAACTAACAAACTTAAACTAGTTTTAATACTGAGTATGTTGTATTTGCATCCCCTAAACTCAGTCAGTTTGTTCCTGGGGTACCTGTGGGGGAATCTAAAGTGGTCGGTTTGAGGCCAGCGGGAGGCCCTGGGCCTTCAGGGGGAGGGTGAAAATGATGGGGTGGAATAAAAAAGGGGTCATCGAGAATGTCCACAGGGTCACGTGGGCCATGAAACCCAGCAAGTACATTGTACCGTTTTTGCCGAGCTGGGGATTTTCAGGACACTGCCATGTAGGCTTACATATATGGGCTCTCTGACCATTTGGAGGAGTTCTCTGACCATTTGGAAAATAGTATTATAAGAACAGGTTCCATGGAAGGACCATACCTCTTGGTCTAGGAGTTTGTACTGAAGCCAGGAAACATTAAAGCCAGGAAACATTACATAAAGATGTGGTATTTTTCCTCATGCTTTAGGCGTCAGATTTGTTGCGGTTTTTAAAAATACAGACCAAGAACAAGTCTGAAGGAATAGAGGGGGTTTATCCCATAGTGGAAAAGACCAGCTGCCAATTCCCAAAGGGGTGTCCCATGAAAGGGAATGGAGCTCCCAGTGATGGTCAGGATTTCAGCCAGGGCATCCCACTGACCTGAAAAAGAAGCAGATCTTATACAGGGCAATTGACTCTACCAGGCATCCCGCTGGGATCCTGTCCTGCATGGATTGGCCCTGGGCAAGCTGCAGGTGGAGTAGGAGAGGAGAGGGAAGGGGTCCTTCACCCTCGCAGGTGTGGACAGTCCAACCTGTTTGGTCTCAAGCCTTCAGACCACACCAAGGAGCCACCCTGGATGGAGGCTTTCAGTTGTCTGGGAAGTCCTAGGGTTAGGCCTTTGAAGGGCTGTAAAGAGAAAGGTGGGGGACAAGGGCAGTCCAGCGCCACCCCTTCATTCCCCCACCCCATTTTGATCCTCACCAAGGAGTAACCTCTGCCGAAGGTCATCAGTTCCCCCAAGGAGTACTAGAGTTGGTCCACGGAGGGAAAGACCTAAGAAATTCCTGAAGAGTCTGGGGAGAGTCCCAGCCAACAGGCTCCCCATGCAGGACAATGAATGTGGGGCATCCAATTGTGTGGGGCATGGCGGTGCCAGCAGTGAAAGAATTCATCCAAGGAGAATAGAGGAGATAGAAGTTTAATAGATTGCACAGGAGCAGCAGGGAGCACAGCAAAGGAGACACTCTCTGCTCTGAGGCGGTGGCGAGGAACTATAGTTACAGGGTGGAGTGAGGAGGTATGGGAAAGTATGGAATTCTCCCTTTTTTTGGTAACTGTGCCTGGTTATAAGTAGCCCAGTGTTGGGTTAGGGTCTATGGCTTAATGAGCCCATTTGCCTGAGCTCTGTGGTCATCGTGGGTGGGCCTGTTGTCTTTCTCAAGCTTACATCGCTCAGGCCTGCTGCCTAAAAGTGACTTCTACAACAATGAGTATACGTGAATTAAATTTGCCTAATAACAGATATCCTCAGTTTGGATTTAAAATCTAGCTATGCATTATTTATAAGTGACACAGTTGACTATAATGACATAGAAAGATTGGAAAGAAAATAAAAAATTCATTCTGGGGAAATGCA
>JAPYYJ010004171.1:0-10716 GCA_028533885.1 Nasua narica
TTGTGACTTCTGCTCCCTCACTGGTGGTGCTGACTGTGATGCATGTTTATGATAGAACATTAGTAGAAAACAATAGGTCTTTTATTAGATTAATCCATATAAAGTACCATATTTTTGGTCAACTGCCGTCAAATATCGGCAATTTCATATGGTTCAGTCTCCTCTTGATTGAAAATACAGGGCCCACGGGTACTCTCCTCTCCTCCCCCAGCGTGGCTTCATCCTCCTGCTTCCTCCTGATGCCAGTGAAGTAACCCAGCTTCCTGCATGTGCCTTGGATTTCAGCACACGGCTGACCTGACCGATCTCCGTTCTTTAGTTAGCTAGGCACATCTTTGGCAGATTTTCGCATTGGTCACGCCCCAAATCCCATCTTCATTTCGACTGTCTCTGAAGGAGCTGCAAAGCAGCTCGCTCATCTCGAAGCTGCTGTCTTCCACGAAGGGTTCCCGAGCATCCATTGGAAACTGACGTGTTATTTTCCTGCGTGGCTCATCGGCAGCAGGGTTGGGCACCGTGTCTGCTGAAAGTACTTCTGGGGAGTGTCCCGCTGGGTCCAAGTCTACAAATGCCCCCTTCCCTTCGGCGTCTCGTCTTTTCTGCAGTGACTTGGCTCACAGTGGAGCTTCGCCTCGCTATAAAGTGTTTATACATTTAATGCATCCTGAAATATTAACCTGTATTATGTACAAGCAGTGCATAATAGTGCACGTGTTTCCTTTCCTGGCAAGGACTGTGTTATCGGAAATCCTTTATTGAGATTTATGTCTTAACAGAGCCGAAGGGTTGTCTGTAGTCAGGTTCCCCAAGCCAAGCTGGAAATGGTGGGGTGGGGTTTACGTGGGGATGGGGAGTCACGAGGAATGCCCGTCTCAGGCACACAGCCCCCGGTCAGCCCGCTCTCATTTGTCACGTGGCCTCAAGATCCTGGTCATAACTCACTGCTCGTGTGACCTTGGGAAATGGCTTTGTCTCTCTGACCGCTGGCTTCCTGTCTGCCAGATGGAGCAGTGATAGTGATACGGGCTTTGTAGACTTGCTGGAAGGGCTCACGGACGTGGCCTGCCACCCAGCCCACCTCCTGGAGTTCTAAACGCAGAAGAGTGTTTTGTGGGTGGGAGCTCTCTGTCGCTGCGAGCGTTCTAGCAGAGATTGAGAGAGGGACGAGCAGGGATCTTGCGGAAGGGGTTTCCACTCCTGGAAGGGAGAAGGGGACTTGATCCCGAAGCCCCGAGAATGCCGGATTATGTGCCGTCTTGATGTAGGAAGGAGGAAAACGTATATCCCAGTAGGTGGCGGCCAGAGGTGTTGTCCGAGACCTTGGTCTCTGGCACACGGCCCTGAGGAAAAGCTTGCTCAGGGCCTCACAGTTGTGTATCGGCGCTCCATTGTAGGTATTTACCGAGGACCTGCTGTGATGCCAACCTAGTACTCTGCCAACAGGGCAGAGTACTAGGGACACATGGGTGGAATGTGCCTGCAATCTATCCTAAGGAACTAGGTCTAATGGCCTATCCCCATCATGAGGGTTTGGGGGCAAAACAGTGCAGGGAAGAGAGCGCTCACATTTGCCACAGACCTGCTGTGTACTGAACATGATACATAGTATCTCACTCACTGAGTTTTGGGGAGCTATACTATCTCCATTTTGCAGGTGCAAAAACGAAGTCTCACTTCGAGGAGGCTGTGATTTAATAAGGCCCGATATCAGTCCTGTGGATGAGCTAGGTAATGATACAGCAACAGGCCCAGGGGCTTCACAGCTGAAAATGGAAGTTTATTTCTTGCTCACGGTAGATATCCACCCTGGGAGAGCTGTGTGGTGCTCCTTGGTGCTTTCCTCATTTAGAAACACAGGCTGCTGGGGCAGGCTCCCCTCCCCACCCCCGAACCTGGCTGTTGGCCATGCCGGAGGGAGAAGAAAGTGAGGCGGAGCAAGCTTTGGCCCTTGAGGTTCTCATGCACTGGCCAAAGTGGGTGCCGCGGCCACACCCAGCTTGCAGGAGGCAGGGAAACCGTGTGCCCCAAAGGAGGGTGCCGGGATGGGATGCTGGCGGTGAGCGGGGCTGACGACCAGCCTCTCCGCAAGTGACGGGCGAAAATGAAAAGCAGGCCAGGATGGGGCTCCAAAAAGTTGAACGTGTGGGAGTGACTCAGTACCCCTAGTAGTGCTAGTGGGCCATGGGTCAGCCCCGGAGGCCAGCACGCACTCAGAGCCCACTTACTCATTGGGGGATTAAGAAGTCTTGCCTCTTTCCTCGCCTTTCCCTGGGATGGGGCTGTAACTCTGGTCCCCGATGATGGGACACAGCTGCCCCCGCAGTCATGCCTCCCCAGATCCTGCATTTCAGCTGAGTGCCTCCTCCAGCGTCCTTCTCTTGGGCATTCCCTCCTGGGCTACTTAAGCTGTGGATGATGTAGAATCACAGTCCTTTATCCTCAATGAGACTTCTGATGAGAGAGTGTTTAAATTTGACGGATGGCTTAATATTTTGTTCTCGAGAGGAGGCAGTATCCCCGAGGGCCCCTCTGGCTGTGCATCATTGTAATGGCCCCTTTCAGGAGCACCTGGAAGTCATCAGGAGAAAAACCGCCCTTCCTTCTAAACTTGGACTTCTCTGCGTGCCACTGGCTTCTCACGAGGCCTTGTGATTTCTACAGATACTTTCCTCCCAGCCTTGTCTCAAGGGCCAGGGCCTCCCCATGGCCCCGGGGATGACCTGATGGCTGCTAAGTTATCCCACCGTCCGCTCCTGATTACTCCTTGTCCACCATCATTATTCTGCGGGACCATGAGCTGGGGGCGCGGCGGTCAGACACGCTGTTGGATTGATGGATGTGCTTAACGGTGCTCTCAGTCCAGATGGCCAAGGGTGCCATCAGGATGTCCTCAGTCATCTGGGGGGCCTAGATGGCCTTTTAGTGGATTCAGACTAAGTTTCAGACTCCACCCACTGTCCTCTGTAGCTATTCTTGGCTGTGGGTCTGCATTTCACAGTGTACTAAATCTGCTCTTTATTGCATGCATTACGAACATTTGCCATGCATTCATTCAGCCCGTGTATTGAGCACCTACCATACAGCATAAAGTACCCAAGGGCTATGTGCTTCCTAGTGCTAATAAAATGCAAAACAGCCCTTGCCTCTTTCAGGCTTATGAGGGAAAGGAAACGGATGTGTCATCTCCATGAATGAGAAAGGAAGGCGTTTGGGAAGTTCGTAAGGAGAGCCAAGAGTTGGAGGGGAAGGCAGGGATACGAGGTAGGCTTCCCAGAGGAGGGCCTTCCTAGGCTAAGTCCTGAAGGATCCATAGGATCTGGTCAAGCAGAGGATGGTGAAGGAAGGCTGGCATACGCTGAGCAGGCAGAACGGGCACGCAGGGAAGGTGTGGCGCCATGGCAAATTGTGTGGGAGGGCATGCAGGAAGGCCAGCTTTTCGGGGGTAACAGGTCTGTTTCAGGTGTCAGGAGGGGACGATAGGATAGCTTCCCTTGGCAGGCTGCAGCTTCTTATCTGGCAATAACAACGAAGAGACCTTCAGGGGGCTGTGGGCGGGTGTTGGGGTATGATTCCTGGACACATCTGTGGGATGGGTGGTCTTTTCATCCAAAGGACTCAGCGGGATGCTCAGATGAAAATGGCCAATACTATGGTATTTATTTCAGCCCTTTCTCCTTCCAAGCCCTGCTCCTGAGCTTCTGCTCATGGGCTTGGGCTCCAGAGACCACTGCCATGGATGCCCCCCACTTCCTGCATTCTACCCTGCCCTGTCCCCTGACAGAGACAAAGCTGGGGGGGGGCATCTGCACTTGCACTTGGTCTCATGAGGTGGGGACCACTGGCTTGAGTATCAAGGCCTGGCTTCCATGGTTGGCTCAGTCCCTGCTGCCAGGTGAGACCTTGGGAATATCACCTGTCCACTCCCCGAGGTGGGGGATAAAGCTAGATGGAATGTCTCCCCTGGATCTGCCCACCCATGATGTTAGGCTTCCAAACAGTTAACTAGATCATCATTGCACTAGTTTAATGCACTGTTAACCACTCTCAGCAACCCAATTTTCGGCAACTAACAAGTGACCAACCAATAAAATATTTAACCACCCCAAAAGCAAAATGAGGGAAGGGTGCTAACAACTGTGTTGTCCTGTCTTCTAAGACGCCAAACTCTCTAGACTTCCATGTTATTAGTTCTGCACAGTTGGGCAAGTTACTTTCAGTTACTTTCTCTAATCCTAATTTTTGCTGTTAAGTGATGCTACAAATACTCTTTGTCTCATGGGTAGTACTGAGCAGGTTGGCCGTGTATGGTTGTGCTTACTGTGCACTGCACAAGAGCACCTGGGCGGAGGGGGTGGGTTGGGGTGCAAATCGAGGCTAACATCCAAACCAGGCTTTACTCACTAAACCCTGAGGTCTGCCTCAGGCTTGCATCTACCTGCTCCCTTTTGCTTACTCTTAACAAGGTACAGTGCGGGCTGACAGTTGCCCTATCCTTAGCACAGCATGTGGCCTGAAGGTTAGTCTTCACTTTCTTTGCTCTTCTGAGGAAGAAAGCTAAGGTTTGAGGACCTGCTTAAACCTAAAGTCCCAGTTTCTCTGTAAAGCTATAGAAGTAAACTTGTACATCTCTGTTGTTTCTCATGAGGTTGGACCAGCTAGGTGATTTCTGAATTCTGGGGCAGGGACCTGAGCTCATCTTTGAAATCTGTTCTGCGTTTTCCTCCTGAGCATGTGCTCAGGGTCAGTTGGCTGTGGAGCTTAAGGTGGTGGGACTTCCTGGCTGCGTGGGCCAGTCTTAGCCCACTGCAGGTAAGCCACCGCTGTCCCGAGTGTGGCCTTTGGATGTGACCTGGCTGCTGGTGGAAACAGAATTCTCTTCTCGTTGGTCGGTGTCACCAAGGCAGCCTCGATGCAGGGGCTTCTCTAACAAGATAGAGCTGGGGGCGGACAGAGAGGATGGTGGTCTGTCTAGCCTGGGAGAACCATGCCCGCCAAGGGTTCCAGCCTCTTAAAAGACCCAGTTTTTGTAAAAATGCCTTTATGTTCACCATCTTTTTTTTCTTCCTCTTCCTTCTGATACAATTTTTCTCAAAGCCTGAGGCTTGAAGTGGGTTCAAGCAGAATTTCCAGAGCCTTGGTCTGGTGCTAGAGGAGGTTTTCCGATACATCCAGGCAGAATCTGGTCTGGAGAGCCGCTCAGGGCTCGGCCCATCTCTGAACCCCGACCTGAAGGCTGAGGGACCCTTGCTGGGCTTGGAATCCAGTCCTGTGCTTGGTGAGGCGTCAGCCGAAGCAGGCCAATTAATGAGAGCTGCCTCTGGGTAGAGTGGCCGTGCCTGCCCGCTGGGGCCCGTGGCTCAGACCTCCTCCTCGTTAGCCTTGACCTGGTGTCTCAGAGCGAGAGGAACGGCGCTTTGATGCTCTGACGCTTGCCTCCGGCCGCAGATCGCAGGACCATCGAGCCGGCTGTTCTCCCTTTTTCCCAAAGGCCAAGGTGTGTGATCTGTTCCACTCTGTCCAGTGCTTTTTCGATGGCAGCCTCGCATTCTCTGGCTCTGAGCGTGTGGTTTGGCTCAGTGCAGAGACAAGCTCCCATCTGCCCCACGGCTGCTCTGCCTGCCTTTCCCACGGGCCCCGCGGAGCCGTCGAATCCACAGTGAGTCTAGGAGACTGACGATTGCCAAGGCTTCACTCCCTCCTTGTCCTAGGAGGGCCCCTCCACACCCCTCGCCGTGGGTCTTTGGGGTGTCTTCCTACAGGCAAGGCAGAGTGTGTGTCCCCGCCCCACTGATCTGGGTGTGATGTTGGGTATGTCCATGGGACTTACTTGAGCCACTCCGAAGCTAGGGAGGTGACAAAAGTGGAGTCTCTAACTGTACTTGTGCAGCGTTGCTCAGACCCTCGCCCTTCTGCCTTTTGCTGTGAGAAGAGAACACTCAGAGTAGCCGCTTGTTGGTCCCGGAGAGAGACCCAAACCTGCCAGGAGTAAAGCTTTCCCGGTAACCTACCAACCTAAGAGCGGTGATTGTTGCTCCACTGAGCGTTCGGAGTTCTTCGTTACGTGGCGGTACTGGGAGGAAACCAAACCAAACCCAAACCTAAACCATCTGATGAGGCGAGGGGTCACTTTAGTGCAGGGTCTGTGTCCTCTACTTTTCTGGCTCCACTGGATGCTTGGTAGGAACCCAGTAGGGGCACCATCAACAGTTGGCTTAATGCAAATGGAAACGGGGGTTGGTGAGCTCTGGCAGACTAGCCGCGCACGGCTGGCACCACACTCCCAGTCCGGCGTCCAAGCCCACGTTTAATCCATCTTCACTCTGGTGGAATCTACTGGCGCGTTATAGCCCAGAATTGTGTGTGCCATCTCTCAGTTCTAAAGTAGCGAGTCAAGCCTGTACACCACTCTGCAGGCAAAACAGAAGCACGTTCTCTGACCAGCCCACGGTCAGAGTTGCAGCCTCGGGTTTGTCCACCTTCCACGGACCCCTCCTCCCAGCCCTGGGCATTGACTAGAATTCTCCTGGGAGGATGGAAGAGTGCAGAACAGCAGTCCATCTGATGGCGCCTCCTGTTCCTTGGGCAGTGGTCCTTTGGTGCTGTTGAAATGGTTCAGATCTGACCCGGAGGGCTAGATGGAGAAGCGGTTTTGAGTCTGAATCCTGTTGCTAGCTTGACATGCCGAATGACGATGGAGAGTGAGTCCCTTTTTCTCTCTGGCCCCTAGTAATCCCGTCTGTATAATGGCTCTACTGCTTATACCCTGAGAAGATTCTCTGCGTCAGCATCTTCTTCTGGTCGGGACACTGCTGCTCCCTAGGCTGAGTTAACGGAGGACTGGACGGGATGATGACGGGAGCCATTAGCATGCTCCTTGGCACACACAGTCCAGTGCGTGTTCGTTGTGGCGCGGGCTGTTGATATGTATTAACAATAACAATAAACGAACATTGTGGCCTGCGATTCTCTACCAGGAGCTGGGGATAGACACAGGCACACAGAGATCTGGGGCAGGGGTCCTAATTCTAGCAGGAATCCACGGTGCTTGGCTTTCCTGTCCAGTACCTGATATCCTGCTCCAACCTCTGATTCCCTGCCCAACCCCTTGGTTCCCCCCATTAGATTTATATTCTTGACTTCTTTACTCACAACCAGTTTGCGTGCCTGTCCCCCATGCCCAGCCCTGAGCACACCTTTCATCACTTGGGAGAAGGCTCTTCTCGATCTCCCACCTGCAGGATGCTCGTAGGGGCTTCCTGCTGAAACAGGGGAGGGACCCCTCACTCTGCCAGCATTGTGCTCCTGTACGCATCTGAACTCTGTAGCACCCACGTCTCCTTTCCTAGGCCAGCACGAGTAGTAAATACTTGGGTAAGGAAAGGGTCAGAACACCGCCCCAGCCATCAGAGGTCCTAGAGAACATGGTGGGGGTGGGACAGCCCTGGACTTCAAAGCCCAGCCATGGATTAGCAGACTGTCTCTGGAATGAAGTGAGAGAAACTTACTTCAAACCATCCTGAAAGCCAAGAGAATAACTGACCGTCTAACTTAGAAGGTCAAGGGTGGAACCACATTGTCCTCTCTCCCTGTCCCTGTTTTTCCATCCCCGCCTCTTCTTTGTGTTGTCTGAAGGATGTCCTCCAGGCCTTCACAGCATGAGATTGGCAGTAACCCAAACTGACATAGCCCAGCCCTTCACTTTTGAGAAAGGATTCTGATGGGCTGCCCTTCGACAGGTCACTTTTGCTGGGGGAGGGGGGAGGGGGGCGTGAAGAACCACGTGTGGCTGGGCCTGGGTGTAAGCCCATCCCTGCAGCACGTTTGTGTGGGGTGTACTGTCCCCAGCATTTCCTCTCGAACCCCACAGCAAGCTGGGGGTGGAGTGCTCCAAAGATGCGGGGCCGCCCACGAATGCTCCGTCTGTCCTGTCCAGGTCATTGTGCGGAAGCCTCGCGTCATTGTCTCGGTTCTTCACAGATTCCATAGGAGCTCTGGCTGGGGAGAAATGCCAATGGGGCTCTTCACTACAGGGATGGCTAACATATATTGCCAAGGGATTCACGGCTCCAGTGACATCTGGGATGATGAGAGAATTATGCATGCATTTGCATGAATGCGGAATGCACCTGACACACACATGGAGAACATGGAGGTTGGGTATTGCATACCACAGAAGTCCCCCTGTGTTCAGGCGATAAGGGAGTGGCCCCCTGCCTCTAAAGGGGAGCTGGGCAGCCAGCAGTGCGTTCCTTGCTTCTGGTCTGTGTCCCACTCTACCCACTCTGTGACTCCTCTGGCTTGGATCACGTCTGCACCTGACCGGACCTGGCTCTTCCCTGTGACCTGCCCCCATCTGCTGCCTCTCTCCTGTCCGAGTCCCACAGAGCTGTGGGGACAGGTCTTGTGTCCGTGGCTTATGAACATCTGCCTACTCATCATAACCAACACAAAGTTTCAGCAACTTGGCTTTGTTAGGTGTGACCCCTTATAAGCTCATTTTTCTCTCTGTTCCAGACTGAAATGGCACAGATTGGAGTGCAATTAGCCTGGATTTGGGTCTCTTTGCTGCCTTTTATTACCCATGTGATTTTGAACTTGATGTCCACCATGTCTGGGGCTTAGCCTCTTGTAAAATGGAGTTACAATCTTTCTCTCCTTCCCTCTTTCTCTTTCTTCTCTCTCTCCTCTTCCTCCGTCCATCCTTCCGGCTCTCCCTCCCCTGCACACTGACCTTACAGTGATTCGGGAGGATTAAGTGACAGAGAGAGCAGGTGAGAGCCCAGGTGTGGCAGAGGGCTCAGCATGGGCCCTTTGCTATGTTGACTCCCCTGGCTTGTCCCCTTGCTGTATAATAAGGAGTTTGTCTGATCTTCGTCTTGGGTCGCCAGCACAGAGCCTCTAAAACCCTTTGAATTCCCAAGTGATAGAGTATCTTTAATTCTCGAGCCCCTTAGATCAAAGCTGAGTTGATGCTAAGGAGATGAGACCATTCAGGGTGGGTGCTGGTCCCCGGAAAGACCAGCTCTGGGATGGGAGGGTTGTGGCTTTGAACCTGCCTGACCTTCAGGAAGCGAGTTGAGGCTAGAGGTGAAATTATCCAACTCAGAGCTTTTCCCTCTCCTCCTTATTACGGAAAATCCCCAATACATGCAGTTAGCGAGAAGAATACTGCCAGCTCACACATTCATCCCCAGCTTCAGCGGGCACCAACTTCCTGTTGTTCTTCCTTTCTCTTTTAATGCCTCTGTCCTGCAACTTTCAGAGGCTCTTCGTGGTTTCTGCTTATGGGGCCAAGGTGCCCACTGAGGTCAAGGACCCGAAGAGTGGGCCAAGGTCATCCGTCAGGGAGTGCTGCAGACATGGGGCATCGCTGCCTGGCATCGGTGACTTGTGTGCAGAGGAAAATGAAATGAGAAATGCAGTCACATAAAAGCTGAATTGGCAAGGCGAGCAAATTTACAGAGAGAAATGCGTGTCATTTGAAAGCCCAGCATTGCCTGTGAGGTGGCAGGTGGGAAGGAGCACACAGATCCTCAGCCAGCGCTTGGGTTTATCCCGAAGCCCTGGGTCAGTTCACTAAATGTTTCTCCAGGAGCAGTGGGTGGGCTCGACTCCACACCTACGCGGGGAGCTGGATATTAGCTAGGAAGTGGGCCTGGGGGAGGAGTCAGGGCAGGATGGGGAGGAAGGTGGTTCTAGCAACCTTCTGATACATCTTCTGTTAAAAATTCTTACTCCACCCTTCTTCCCTTCCTCCCTTCCCCCATCGCTCCCTTCCTGAACTGTCTGTGGCGTTCTAGCCCTGTACCGAAGTCTGGGCTGGAAGGTGGCGCGCTGGTTGTGGTGGTGATGATTCGGGTGAAAATCAGACGGGGTCAGAACGTGCAGTTACATAGAGTTTATGACGTGGCAGCACATGTCGTCTGCACGCACTCACCCAGTTCAAACCTGTTGAGGTCAAGTATGTTGAACAGATGAGGAAACGGAGAAACAGAGAGGTTAGGTTACTGGCCGAGAGTCACACAGCTACTAGTCATGTAGAAAGGCATGGGATACACAGCTCCAGCTTACGTGGCCTCCTGCAGGGATAATCTGAGCACCAAACACAGTGATACACTATGAGTTCGTGGTTGATAATAGTCCGGGAGAGAGAAGAGAGAAGTTCTATGTAGAAGAAAAAAAATGACCAATCTACAACATCCAGTCCAGTAAAGGATTCAGGCAAGGACCATAGGGTACTGAAACCATCAGGTAAGAGGTGTTGGGAAACAGCATTTTAACACGATCTCAAGGAATCACCCCTCAGGTAAACTGCATACACGGTGGTAAAAATGGACCTTTATGGTGGAGGTACCTGATGCTCATCACTTCAACTAAAGGATCACACTTAGCATCACCAAGAATGGGAAAATGTGACGTTACGGGCCTCCTGGGTGCTAGAGTGAGAAGTATGATGTGTGATGTCATCCACATAATGTTCTTGTCAAAAACGTTTACTTTGAAATGAATCATGAAGAAACGCACAAATCCATGATGTGGGACTTTCTGCACGACTGCTGGCCTGGATTTTACAAACAAAAAAGCCATTGTCCATGAGACACCAAAAGCCATTGGTGGGCGAGCGTGTATGTGGTCTGTATCTGTGTATGTATGTGTATACATGTGTGTAGGTGAGTGTGTCTGTAGCTGTGTATGTTTATAGGTATGACTGTGTGT